>APFE030320976.1:243225-255937 GCA_000404065.3 Pinus taeda
AATTGCATAAAAGAAACTAGTCACACTACTTGAACTCTTCTGGTCCTTTACCCTTCAGCTCAATCTACCTTGTGGGAAGCAACTATGAATAAGTTTAAGCAATATGATAACTAAATCAAACTACAGTTAGTAATATTCTGATTTCTTGCTAATAGAGTCACTTGACTATAGAAAGAAACCATAAACTAGTGATCAATATGATATCTAAATAACAGAAAAATAAATAAGCAAATCACAACTTGGAAAAGACAGTGCTGAAATTAAACTTCAGAAAATGAAAGTTAGCAGGAAGGACAAGATGATCTCATATGCCAATAGTTATCAAAAAGACGAAAATTTGCCCAGGCTGCCTAAGAAAACCTGCAGAAAAGCACTGATCAGTTAACAGCTATAAGAAAACAGAGGTGAAAATATAAATAGCAGTGAGTTAAGAAACATCAAACAGTGTGTTATGTACAAGCTAATGATTATAAAAACAAAAACATAATAAAACCAAATGGAAACTTTACAAGGCTTCAACGTGCAGGGGCCCTCTGCCACTTCAGCCAGTCAACGAGTAGTCACACGAATAAACTCAGAAAAGTCTTCTCATATATTTAAAACAGCAACATATATAAACAGTGGGGTGATAACACATCAGTTCAGAATTCACATATCCCAAAAAGATATTTTACAGCATTCATCGACGCATTATTTATAATGGTAAAATGCTAAAACTAACCAACTAACTCCTACGCTATTGACTATGTTTCCAAAGACACGTAGATCCCTTCAGCCGAGATCTAGCGTAACTGTCATCATGTCTATTAAATCTCCGGAGTGGTAGTTGTTGGATTCAGGTTACGGGAATAATCTCCAAGTGTGTTGGTGTCTTCGTGAGCCGAGGACTGTGCCACGTAACGTTCACGTGCTCCAAACAGAGACGTGCCACCGCTGAACTGCTTGGTTGGATTTGTCTTTGACCTTCGTTGACCGTGACCTTCCATGGATGATTTGGCTGATTTGAAGGGACACGTTCCATGTATCTGTCACCTGGAGCTTGCCCATGTAGCTCGTTTCTTCATAGGACACCTGTAGCACAACTTTTAACAAAATAGCTGCAGAATCCTGTGCTGGCTGCGGAAACCTGTGCTGGCTGCGGAAACTGACAAGTTTCCGCAGCTGCATGAACAAAAGACTAAACCAAACAACAGACATCAATATAGTTAGAAAACCATATAAACAATCCTTTTTAAACTATAATGCAATGATTCAACCACTGGATGAGTGAAGTGAGTGGAGCATGAGGGTTAAGAGGGTGTGTAGGAAGGTGCAAAATTGAGGCTGAACACAAATCATAGTTTAGGGCACATAGAATGAAGAAAGAAAGGTATACACAGGTTCACCTTGATCAACCCGCATACCCATGTAGGTTCATTGAAAAAAAGAATCGTATACGTACACAGGCACTTTCATGGAAGGAAATGCACTTATATGTTGGGAAACTAAGTTTTGGTCCTTAGTATTTAGTCCATGATATTTTGGTATTAATCCATGGTATTTTTTCTGAAATGTTGACCCTAGGTATTCGGTCCAAGGTATTGGTTCTAAGTGGTTTTGGTCAATGGTCTTGAGTAAGGCCTAGGAGTATAAAATGAGAAGAAGATCATTAGGCAAAGGCACTCTTGAATTGAATATCTAATGAAGAACAAAATCTAGAATACAGGTTATTGGGTTATGGTGCACAGCTAGATCTGAATCAAGAATGAACCCGAGTGCTTGAGGAAGGATAAGTTCTATTGAAGGTTCAAGACCTTAAGGCTTGAAGAGAAGTATCTGTGTGGTTTTGATTTCTTATCTAAATAACTAGTGCGTGTTGTAATGTGTAAATATGATGATCTGGGCATAACTCATGTCTGAAGTTGTTCTAAATTTTAAATCATCATTGACAGATCTGTACGCAGGTTCACTTTAGCAAAGGTGAGTATACATGCTGCGTCTACATACCAAAAAAGCGTATATGCAGGTTTTCCTTTAGTAAGTTGCATATGTACATAGGTTTGACCCATTGAGGTGGCGTATACCTAATAAAATATGCTTTAGCTACTTCTGTTTGTTGTTCTAGTGTTCTGTGTTATCACATGAGTTCTAGTTATCATCTCTGTATTGTGGTTATAACATTATGAGAAGTGATTGTTTGATTCAGTTTTGGTTGGGGCAAAGAAGATTGATTGATGCAGATATATTTCATGGTCGATTTATGTTATTGATGGATCCATTCTAAAAGTTAATGAAGCGTAGTCCTTGAAAGAAAATAGAATCTTGTAGCCTTCTGTAGGCTTACACCTATGTACTAGTAAACACAACAACTAGTACAAGAGCTAGGGGGCTGTGGCTCCCTTTTAGGAGAAGCTGGAGAAATGGAGAAGGTTGTAGCCTTTTGTAGGTATAAGCATGCCTACTGGTATAAGTCTGCACTAGTACAAAAATTGTAAAAAGATGTTTCTTATTAAAATAAGATAGAGACGATTGCAGTAGGTGGTTTTCACCCACAATGGGTTTCCTCCTTATATCCTGTGTTCATTGTCTATTCTATTTTTACTGCTCCTGTTCATTTTTTATATGGTAATGAAGTTCTGATGCACTAATTAAAGATTAAAATATAATGGATTAACTGAATCATATGTTTACTAGATATATGGTGGTTGCATTAATCACAGTTGCATATACATGCGGGTACCCTTAATTGAAGTAGCGTATATGAATTAGAGTATGAAATAATTTTTTTTATTGATTTTCTAATATTGATTCCCCCCCCCCCCCCCACCTCTCAATATTATTTCCAACAATTGGTATCATAGTAGGTACTTTAGAACAAGCTTGATCGCTTGAAGGAAGATCTATCATCATGAGTAACTATGAAAGATATGGATCCATTATACCACCAATCTTCGATGGGAGAAACTTTGTTTATTGGAAGGTAAGAACTATAGCCTATCTTCAATCTTTTGGAACAGATGTCTAGGAAATTTTGGAAGAATGACTTACATTTCCAACGTCAATTCTTACAGATACGGTAGGCAAAAAGCAATATGAAACCAATGTCGAGGCTGTCAATACATTATTAGGGAGTAGGTCAAAATCTGAATTTGTCAATGTTATGCAGCTCAAAAATTCCAATGAAATACGAGACAAGATTGTTCTAAGCTATGAAGGATACAGTCTGGTAAAATGTGCAAAACTACAACCTCTCAGAATTCAAGATTAAACTCTCAAAATTCACAATGATGAAAGTATAGCTAATTAGTTCTTATGTTTAAATAAGATTGATAATTGCATGAAGAACTTGGGTGAAGAGATAAAAGAAGTTACTTTAGTTGAAAAGGTTTTAAGATCATTGTCTACTAAGTTAAAAGTATCTGCCATAGAAGAAAAGTAGGATCTTCAGACTTTTACTATGACACAGCTATACAAAATCTTAACTGCTTTCGAAATGAGAAAAGGAGGTCCCTCAGATATGAGAGAAGTTGCATTCAAAGCTTCAGGAAGAGAAGATTTCCATGAATCAAGACATATTTTAGAAGGAGAAGAAGAGGCAAACTTCGTCAAGAACCTTCAATGGGGTTCTGGGAGATTCAGAGCTAAACTACCTTCAAATATTTTGCTTATGGAAGAGTTGGTCATTATGTTGTTAAATGTCCTCATACAGATAAGCTTGATAAAGGTAAGGAATCAACAAAATGGAACAGAAAATAAAGTGTAAGTAAGAAGAGCTACTATACTCATGAAGATACTAATGGTTTATCAAATGGTGATGAAGATGAAAATATTAATGACTAGAGACTTCTAATGGCTTTTGAAGATGATGATTTCTTGGATGCTTTAGATGAGGGTGACCTTTATGAAGAAATCTCTAAACTCAAAGTCTATTTAAAAGAAAATAATATGATTATAGATACTCTGACATTCCAACTTGCTGAAAGAGAAAAACATCATGAAAAACTGGAATGTGAAATTGTGGGTCTGAGAAAGGATATTGATAAAACAAAAGAATTCAATCTTAGATTTGCTAAAGGATCAAAAACATTAAATGAAATTATCAAAGTGCAGTTTTCTCCTCTGATAAAGATAGGTCTTGGATATACTGAAGAAACATCTCATTCACAGAAGTCGTCAACTTGCACTAAGAGCTATCTCAATGCAGCAAAGGGCAGTAAACAATTTGACAGTCATCAGCAAAGGCATAAAGAAGACCACCAGGTAAATCAAGATCAATTTAGTTCAAGGATGAATAGAAGCTACAAACCTCAGGTAAATCATACTCAATCTGCTTCAAGAATGAATATCAATAGAAACTATGATAACTAGGTCATTAGATTCGATAATCGCAAGAAATTCTCTAATGGCCAGTGTTTCTCATGTCATAATTTTGGACACAAATATGCTCAATCTGTTGCTTACAAGACAGTCATGACTAGGGAATCAATGGTATATCGACTGTGGATGCTCAAAACACATGACAGGTGACAAAGAAAAACTTCAGTCATATAGTGCCTTAGAAAAAGAAAAGGTTAAATCTAGGAATATTATGTATGTTGATGGTCTTAAGCATAACCTGTTAAGTGTCAATCAAACGTGTTATCAAGGAAATGAAGTAGTATTTTGATCAAATGGATGTGTTATTTGTGAGCTTGATACAAGAGAAACAGTGATCAAATATGTAAGAACTAAAAACAACTTGTACATACTCAAGGGAGGAAAACAACACTGCTATCTAAGCAAAAATGATGAACACTGGCTATGGCATAGAAGACTGGGGCATCTAAGCTTCTCTCAAATAAGAAAAGCATGCAGATACCAGGCTCTTTGTGATCTTCCACATATCAGCATTCCAAAAAATATAATATGAAAATCATGTCAATTTCGTAAGCAAACCAGAGCACATTTCCCAAAAAAATGAAGGATCAGCTTGTAAGCCCCTTGTACTTGTTCATATTGATTTATGTGGACCATCAAAGAAAAATCACCTCATGGAGAAGAATATTTTATATTGTTCATTGACGATTTTTCAAGAATGTGTTGGATAGGACTTCTAAAGCTTAAAGATGAAGCATTTGAAAATTTCAAAGGCTTGAAAGCTTTAGTTGAAAGTGAATCAAATTGCAAAGTCAAATACCTCAGATCTGATCGAGTAGAGGAATTTACCTCAGATGAATTCTTCAACTTTTGTGAAGAACATGGAATAAAAAGGGAATTCTCCACTGCAAGGACACCTCAACAGAATGGAGTGGTAGAAAGTATGAACAAAGTTGTTCAATAAATGGCTCGGGCTATGCTAGATGAGTTTGGAACTCCTGTAACCTTCTGTAGTGAAGCTACATTTGTTGCCATAACTATTCTCAACAAAACAAATATTCGGGTAAACAACACCCAAACTCCTCATGAAATTTGGTATCGTAAGACTCCTACTATAAAATACTTCAAAGCTTTTGGAAGAAAATGTTACATCAAAAGGATTGATGAAAACCTTGGCAAGTTTGAACCTAGAGTAGATGAAGGCATTCTCCTTGGTAACGCTTTCCGAAGTAAAGGATATAAGTGTTATAATAAAATATTGGGAAAATTGTTAAAAGTATTGATGTTGTGATTGATGAAGTAGGAAAAAATCCAAAGAAAATAAAAATTGAAGATTATGAAGAATATGAGGATTATCATTCCACATCAAATCAGACTAATTCTGAGGAAGAAACCAATGAAGCACCAGAAGAACATATAACAGTAGAAGAAAATACTCCATCCACGTATGTCCAAAAAAGTCATCTAGTCTCGAATTTTGGGACAGAAAGAGGCAAGTGTGTAGACAAGAAGAACTATTATAGAATCCTCAATCTATCTTGCATTGGTTTCCTCCATCGAACCTCAAAATGTAAATGAAGCATGCAAAGGTGAATGTTGGGTCAAAGCCATGAATGAAGAGCTCGAGCAGATTGAAAAGAATAATACTTGGGAATTAGTTCCTAAAACTCATGATAAGAATTCCATAGGAACCAAATGGATATTCAAAAACAAGCTGAATGAAAATGGAGAAGTTAATAGAAACAAGGTCGGAATTGTTTGTAAAGGGTATGCTCAACCAGAAGGTATAGGTTTTGAAGAAACGTTTTCACTTGTTGCTATACTTGAAGCCATAAGAATGCTCCTTGCTATTTCTAGCTTTCAAAACTTCAAAGTATGCCAAATGGATGTAAAATCTACTTTTCCTAATGGGGACTTAGAAGAAGAAGTATATATTGAGCAACCATACGGGTTCATTCTTGGAAATGATTCAAAACTTGTATGCAGACTCATAAAGGCTCTCTATGGTCTAAAACAAGCTCCAGGGGCATGGTATTACCCGTCTTGACAAATATCTCCATCAACAAGGTTTCTCGAAAGGATCGGTTGATAACAATCTCTATATAAAGATTAACAATAATAAATTACTAATACTTGTTGTGTATGTTGATGATATCATTTTTGGTAGTGATGAAGAAGTCATGAGTCGAAATTTTTCCCTGCTAATGCAACAAGAATTTGAAATGTCCCTGCTTTCTGAGCTCACATATTTTCTTGGTCTACAAGTTCAACAAAAGAAAGATGGTATTTTTCTATCAAAAACTAAGTATCTCAAGCAGATCTTGAAAAAATATGGCATGGAAGATTCTAAACCAGTATGTACCCCCATGGTAACAGGATGCGGTCTCAACTCAAATGATGAATTAGCAGTAGTACATCAACCAACCTATAGATCCATGATTGGCAGTTTGCTTTAGCTAACAGGTACTCGACTAGACATCATGCATGTAGTGGTAATAGTTCGAAGATTCCAAGCAAATCCAAAGGAATCACACCTTTAGGCAGTTAAAAGGGTTTGAAAATATCTTCAAGGAACTTAGAATTTTGGTTTATGGTATCCTACAGATACAGATCTCACACTTCACACATATACAGATGTACATTGGGCAAGAAGTGTGGATGAAAAAAAAGCACTAGTGTTGGCACATTCTATATGGGTTCGAGATTAGTGTCTTGGTTTGGAAAGAAACAAAGTTTAATTGCATTATCTTTAGCTGAAGAAAAATATGTGGCTACTGCATCTTCTTGTACACAACTCCTTTGGATGATGCAAACATTGCAAGACATTCTGATCACATGTACTCCACCCATCTCCATTCGATGTGATAACACAAGTAAAATCAATGTTTCAAAGAATCCATTCATGCATTCCAAGACCAAGCACATACCTATCAAATATCATTTTCTCCGTGAACAAGTGTTTGAACAAAAGGTTAAATTGGAGTATGTTCCCTCCAAAGAATAGGTTTCTGATATATTCACGAAACCACTATCCAGAGAGACATTTGAATATCTCAAACAAAAGATGGGAGTAGTTGATGCATCATCTTGTTGTTGAAACTTATCTCTTTCAAAGAAAAGTGGTTTTACGCGAGTTTCCTGAAGCGTATCCATGTACATATGCTGGTTGTTATGGATATAGTCGCGTATGTTACTTTGAAGAAAAATAGTGGGCTAGACTCAGGATAAAAGAGTCTAATATGGGTCTGACAGTGATCATTTGGCACAGGTTTAGGGGTAGCACATACTTGTAATAATGCATTGTTAGGATTATCTTAGAAGATCTTGGTACAAATTCATAGTTGGTTTTTATTCAAGTGGAACAGGTGCAGAGGAAGATCATATTTGTTGGTCTAGATGGTGAGTGACAGATGCTGCTGATGATAGTTGCTGATAACTATCATAGTCTTGTTTCAGATATTTTGTATCTATGTCATGTATCTCTTTTATTATCAAGGTCATGAAACAACCTATTTTGTTTCCCCACTATGCATGGGATGGATGATGTAATGTTCTTGTTTTGTCATGTATAAACATTTGGTATATCCCCACTTGGTTGGGAGATGGATGTGTATATGTGTCTTTGGTGATAGGAAGGTCTTTAATGATCTATGTATAGAGTCATGTTAACTTTTTGCAGACCTTGCTTATGCTCAAGGGGAGCATGGACTCGACCATAGGAGCTCAATCAACACTTCAACATATCAGATATTTTTGCGGGTATTCATGGGGAGCATGACCCTTTGCCCTTGGTGACAAAGGGGGAGAGTGATTTTTGTTGTTGGTGCCATCAAGTCCAAAGGGGGATCTTGTTGGCATTATGATACAAATGATACAGGTGTTGTAATTGATGGCAACTCTCTCAGATGACAAATCACAGTGAAGGACACAGAGAATGAAGAAAGAAAGCTATACGCAGGTTCACCTTGAACAACCCACATATACACACAGGTTCATTGAACAAAAGAAGTGTATATGTACACACAATCTTTCATGGAAGGAAAGTCATGTACATGTTGGAAAACTAAATTTTGGTCTGTGGTAATTAATCCATGATATTTCGATATTGATCCATGGTATTTGGTCTGAAATGTTGACCCCAGGTATTCGGTCTAGGGTATTGGTTCTAAGTGCTTTTGGTCCATGGTATTGAGTAAGGCCTAGCACTATAAAAGGAGGAGAAGATAATTAGGCAAAGTCACTCATGAATTGAATATCTAATGAAGAGAAAGATCTAGAACACAGGTTATTGGGTTATGGTGCACAACTAGATCTAAATGAAGAATGAACTTGAGCACTTGAGGAAGGATAAGTTCTATTGAAGGGTCAAGACCTTAAGGCTTAAAGAGAAGTATCTTTGTGTGGTTTTTATTTCTTATCTGAATGATTGGTGCATGTCGTAATCTATAAATATGATGATCTAGGTATAACTGATGTCTGAAGTTGTTGTAAAGTTTAAATCATCATTTACAGATTTGTACGCAGGTTCACTTTAGCAAAGGTGTGTATACATGTTGGGTCTACATATCAAAAGAGTGTATACATAGTTTCGCCTTTAGTAAAATGCGTATGTAGCTAGGTTTGATAGGTTGAAGTAGCATATAACTAATAAAATATGCTTTAACTACTTATGTTTGTTGTTCTAATTGTCTGGGTTATATCATGAGTTCTGGTTACTATTTCTATATTCTGGTTACAACATTCTGAGGAGTGATTGTTTGATTCAGTTTTGGTTGATGCAAAGAAGATTGATTGATGCAGATATATTTGATGGTCGATTGATGTTATTGATGGATCTTGTCTAAAAATTAATGAAACATGATCCATGGAGGAAAAGAGAAGGTTGTATCCTTCTGTATGCCCGCACCTACGTAATATTAAACACAATAGCTAGTATAAGAGCTAGGGGTTTGTAGCTCCCTTCCAGGAGAAGCTAAAGAATGAGAGAAGGTTGTAGCCTTTTGCAGCTAGAATCCTGCATATTGGTAGAAGTCTGCACTAGTCTAACAATTGTAAAAAAAAATTCTTATTAAAAAAAGATAGAGAAGATTGTAGTAGGTGGTTTTCATCCACATTGGATTTCCACCTTATATATTATGTTCATTATCTGTTCTCTTTTTATTGCTCTAGTTCATTGTTTATATGGTTAATGAAGTTCTGATGCACTGATTAAAGATCAAAATATAATGGATTAACTCACTCATAAGTTTACTGGATATACACTGGTTGCATTAATAATAGTTTCGTATACACGTGGGTACCGTTAATTGAAGTAACGTATATGATTCAGTGTATGAAATGAAAAATTTATATTGATTTGTCAATACTGATTCATCCCCCCCTCTCAGTATTATTTCCAACAACATCTTCGACAGTTAATGGAGAGGGGAGTCTACAAATATATTTGTACGATCCCTTCATTGGATATGTGGCAACTCCACATGGATTGTGGCACCCCCCACTCACAATACCACTTACTGTGCTCAAACCCCCCCCCCCCCCCAAGAAAACCACTCTCCTCCTACTAATTTCTCGCTATTTCTTCTCCCACTTTTTATCCACTCGCCAGTCTTCTGCTCAATCTAACCATCACTAACCCTCCCATTAAATTGGTTGATGACCATTGTCATTCACTTATTCCTTCCAATATCTCATTTGATTAATTCCTACATGGTAATAGCAGTCAACCAATCAAACCGTTATTCATTCCCTAATAAAACATTTCCACCTATTTGAATTAATCATTTGCATTAATCATGCCACTACAATTCAAAGAATGCATTTGTGAGACAAATTCTAGAAAATGATGACCTTCAATCATTCTTTTGTAGACTACAATCATCCTACATACGAGTATATCCTTATCAATTGTTTCATTAATTTTTTTTCGTAATGGATTTACATAAAGGAAAGTTGAAAATCATTATAGATAATCCCTTCTAACCCCCATTGATTAACCTCGATGAACTCCCTTTAGTAGATAATTATTTTAAAATTGAAAATACTAATTCTGAATTTTATCTATATGAACTTCACAATTGATCTATTCAAAAGTACCAAGATTGTAGTGATTAATTTTATTCTTGGGACTCCCTATTTCCTCATTTATGTTTCCCACAAACTTATCATTTCCAAAAATTTGTTGTCTTGTGTCGAGCTTGATATCTACCTAGGAAAAGAGATGTAATATCTTAGAATAATGAAAGCCTTTACTATGTGATTTCTGAATCAATTTTCCAAGAACTCTAGCTAAATCCTCAAGAACCTTTACATCCATTTTCTACACATCCATTAACGGAAATTTACAAAAAGATATCATTTATATATAGAGCTTATATATTTGAATCTTTCTTTCTTGAGAATTCTGAATTAGCCACGACCAATCCTCCCTATTCTACCATTATGCTCCCTAAATTATCTAGGCAGGACATTTCCCTAATGCCATGTCTATTAGGATACCCAAGTGACCAATGAGTAGATGAAGTCATCTTGGGCCTTCTGTTGGGTTTCCATTTGGTAATGAATCCTCAATAATATTCAGCTATAGTTAATTTCTATATCTGATGCAATTCATGATCAATTCTTGAATGTCAGCGCAGAAGGTTCCTTTAAATATCAATCAGTTCTAGTTTACTTGTTTATATATCATCAGTCTAAAAGGTTTAAGTTCCCTTGGCAAAAGTTGGATGCTACAGGTGTCCCATAGTCAATAATTCACATGACATCATTAGTGAGAAAAAATCTTAAAGAATTCTCATTTAGTTGAAAGAATAACTTCGGCGTAAATCACATGTAGACAGACATTTGTTGACGCGTTTCGAGCCAACTAGTGTGGTTCATCGTTAGGACAAGTTGAAGAAACAGATCCAACTACACCTGTTAAATAGTCTAAGCAGAGACTCCAACGGCTAAATTCAACTTGAGGACCCGAGTCAAATTTATATTTTAAATCTTTTTTAATTTTACTATTTTAATATTATTATTATTTAATAATATTATTAATAAATAATTATATTCATGGAATGAAGTAAAATTAGGTCCAAATAAATAAATGAGTGAAAAGTATTTAAAAGTAAATTACTTATTTATTAAAATAATATCATTAGGTTGTTAATATAAAATAAATATTCTTATTTATTATTTCCTTTTATGGAAATAACTTCAATTAGGTGAGTATACACCTAAATGAAGTAAACTAATAAAATAAATATTCTTATTTTTTATTTCCTTTTATGGAAATAACTTCAATTAGGTGAATATACACCTAAATGAAGTAAACTAATAAAATAAATATTCTTATTTATTATTTCCTTTTATGGAAATAACTTCAATTAGGTGAATATACAACTAAATGAAGTAAACTAATAAAATAAATATTCTTATTTATTATTTCCTTTTATGGAAATAACTTCAATTAGGTGAATATACAACTAAATGAAGTAAACTAATAAAATAAATATTCTTATTTATTATTTCCTTTTATGGAAATAACTTCAATTAGGTGAATATACAACTAAATGAAGTAAACTAATAAAATAAATATTCTTATTTATTATTTCCTTTTATGGAAATAACTTCAATTAGGTGAATATACAACTAAATGAAGTAAACTAATAAAATAAATATTCTTATTTATTATTTCCTTTTATGGAAATAACTTCAATTAGGTGAATATACACCTAAATGAAGTAAAATAATAAAATAAATATTCTTATTCATTATTTCCTTTTATGGAAATAACTTCAATTAGGTGAATATAGACCTAAATGAAGTAAACCAATAAAATAAGCATTCTTATTTATTATTTCCTTTTATGGAAATAACTTCAATTAGGTGAATATACACCTAAATGAAGTAAACTAATAAAATAAACATTCTTATTTAGTATTTCCTTTTATGGAAATATCTTCAATTAGGTGAATATACACCTAAATGAAGTAAACTAATAAAATAAATATTCTTATTTATTATTTCATTTTATGGAAATAACTTCAATTAGGCGAATATACACCTAAATGAAGTAAACTAATAAAATAAATATTCTTATTTATTATTTCCTTCTATGGAAATAACTTCAATTAGGTGAATATACACCTAAATGAAGTAAACTAATAAAATAAATATTCGTATTTATTATTTCCTTTTATGGAAATAACTTCAATTAGGTGAATATACTCCTAAATGAAGTAAACTAATAAAATAAATATTCGTATTTATTATTTCCTTTTATGGAAATAACTTCAATTAGGTGAATATACTCCTAAATGAAGTAAACTAATAAAATAAATATTCTTATTTATTATTTCCTTTTATGGAAATAACTTCAATTAGGTGAATA
>APFE030320976.1:256034-279803 GCA_000404065.3 Pinus taeda
TCCATGAATATAATTATTTATTAATAATATTATTTAAATAAATAAACGATAATATTGAAATAATAAAATAAAATAAAAAAAAATATAAATTTGACTTGGGTCCTAGAGTCGAATTCAATCGTTAGAGTCTCTACTCAGAATATTTAACAGGTGTAGCTGGATCTGTTTCTTCAACTTGTCCTGACGATGAACCACACTAGTTGGTTCGAAACGTGTCGACAAATGTTTGTCTACATGTGATTTACGCCGAAGTTACTCTTTCAACTATTATTGATCACATAAGCCTCAATTCAACTAGTTCTCATTTAGTGATTTTCTTAATCAATTATGATATTTGGTCAATTTTTTATTCAAAACTGATGTTTTTCCTAGCATTTTAACTAAAACTAAGAGAATTTTACACCTATGTGAATAGACTAAAGTTAGAGAATAGTATTTATACCAAAATTTCATTGAAGTTGGGATTTATGGATGTGAAATTCAACCATACAAGTTTCCTGTATTTCTCCCAATGAGAATTGTTTCTCTTTAGTATATTAGGAAAATGATCAGTGTAGATCATGTTCACTTTGTTGCTAGAAACAAAAATTTGGGTTTAAATTGAAAGCACGGGATGGCCCTTATATAGCCAACGGAAGAGTTGCAACAAAAGAGGTTGATGATTTATTAATATAGATGAATTTCAAATTCAGTTTCAATTGGTTTAATGACCCACTGGGAATTATATCTTCATGAACAGTTGCACAAAAATCGACACATTATGCTCATATGGATAGACCTAAAATTGAAAAGTATGTAAATAGATATGATTGGATGAGAATACTTTGCAGCAAATTGACGATCCAATATCTAGTGAAACAATACTGGAAACTCTAGGAATGATAGAGAAAGAAATAAAGAGGCTGATAGAAAATGTATCACCAACATCTTCAAAATTGTAGAAATCAGAATTTCATGTGGTTAAAATGATGAAAACTACAGATCTTGATGAAGAATGTTCAAAATATCAAACTTATGATGAGTTTACTACTATTGTATTGTCAACAAAGTCTCCTTTTTTCACTAAAGTAGGTAGAAGAAAGTAGAACATCTTCTCCTCCTCCTTCCTCTCCTTGTTTAAGGAAGTAGAGCATATTTTCTAAATTACTTCAAATGAAAAGGAAGAATGAAGCAGTTAAAAATTTGACATATGCATAGTTTTCGAAGTCCTCAAATAATAGACAAGGTTACTTTCAGCAGTAGACAATGAGAAAGGACAGTTCCAATTGGCATTTCTAGAGCCAAAGGTCCCTGTACGGAGGACATCTAGGAATTACCAAACTTCCTTGTTTTCTTTTAACATCAAACAGATTCATCTTATAGATCAAATTGATCTAAACAAGGAATAATGGTAGATATTTTACACATCCTTGACAAGTTTTTCCATGATAGCTTCTAGGCTACAAATATCAACAAATAATATTCATTTTCTATTAAAGCTACAAAAAATGTCTTGAAGGTCTAGTTCTAAAATTAGGATTAGATCCTAAATATGTTAAGGAAAAAAAAGAGGTAATTAAGAATAGAAATGTTTACATTTAAGAATTGAGAAAACAAAATATTCCCACCACTGAGCATCCAAAAGCACAAGAAGTTGGCCAGTTAGAGAAGGAAAAAGAAAATATTCTTAAAATGATTGTTCTGCAGAACATGCAAATTCAGAAGATGGAAGTAGAAATGGAGAAGATGATTAAAGAAAGAGAGTAGAAACTTATTATTATAGTTGTAACTTCCACAGTGAAAACTTATATTGAAGATACTTCTACAACAAGGACATTTACAGAAGTAGTAATCACAATAGAAACACAATCTACTCAACAAAATTTCGTAGAGTAATTGGCAAAGGCCATGGCGTATTTATCTTTAAAAGATCATGAAATTGAAAAACTTAAGGATCAACTCCAAAAGATTCAACAAAGTAAAAACAAGACTAATAATGCATATTTGGATAAGTTTCGAAATAATATGAAGTTAACTAAGAAATTAGAAATTTGTCAAAATGAATCATTGATTGCAAAAAAATTATCTCAAGCCAAAGAAAACGTCTTGATTGATATCAATAAATTAGTAACTAATTTATGGCCTTCCATTGAAATTCTTTTTGAACAAGGAGATTTATTGTTGAGATCAAAAGCAACAATAGAAGAAATAGAAGAACATTTAGGCCACAAACTAGGAGATACTACAAGAATAGTTAAAGTCTTCAAATACAAAACAAAGGATGAAATTGAAGAATTTTGGGTTGAAGACAAAACTGAAGCAGTCTTAGAAGTAAGAAGAGCTTTAACAAAGAGAAATTTGATGTTATAGCTTAAGAATAAGTGTCAAAACTAAGAAGCTCAGATCAAGATATTTCACAGAAATTTGAATTCTCTACACCAAAAAGGACTCCCTACTCCTACAAAAGCTTAGAAAAATAATTATCAAGTGACAACGCTTGCTATTAATAGGACAATGTCGCGCAGTCAATACAATACTCTTTAAAGTGCACCATAGAGATCAACAAATCCATCTTCTCCATGTGCAGAATCAAGTGACATGTCAAGTCCATCTTTGAGAAGCATGAGAAGGCAAAAATTCAAAATTTTAAGTGAAATTTATGAGCGAAATGAAGATGACAACAACGTAGGTATGAATTCATTATTTTCTCTGTTTTGTGATGTAGATGATCCAATTGATTTAAAGATACAATCAATAAAGAAATGCAGGTAGAAAAAATTATTAAAGAAATTGAGCTAATAGAAAGGAATGAAACATGGGATTTAGTGGATCTTCCAAAAGGAAAAGAAGCCATTGGAGTGAAGTGGGTTTATAATACCAAATTAAATGTTGAAGGAGAGGCTAAAAGGCATAAAGCAAGGTTGGTTTTCAAAGGATACAAATAGCAGTGTGGAAGAGATTACGCAGACACATTTGCACCAATCACAGGAATGGAGATACTGTGTACAGTGCTCGTAGTAGTTTTTTAACATAGATTGAAGGTGTATCAAATGGACATGAAGTGAACATTCTTGAATTGAGTGCTAAAATAGGAAGTGTATGTGGCATAGCCACCTAGTTAAGAGGTTCAAGGCCAAGAAGAAAAATTCTACGGATTCAAGAAATCTCTTAATGGGTTGAGGAAAAAACCATGTACATGGTACAACAAGGTAGATACTTACCTGTGGAACAATGTTTCTGACAAATGTGACAGTGAACGTATTGTTTAGATCAAAGAGTGTGATCTTAAGCTCTTAATTATTGTTTTATATGTAGATGATTTTATTTGTATAAGAAATGATGATGTCCTCATTGTTGATTTTAAATAATTCATGAAAAATGAGTTTGAAATGAAAAATTTGGGGTTGTTAAGGTATTTTTTAGGCATAGAAGTGAAACAAATAAAAAATGACATTGTTATTTCTCAAACAAAGTATGTTGCATACATTTTGATGAGGTTTAATATGCAGAACAATAAGCCTGTGCCAACTCTAGCTGTCATGACTTTGAAATTAAGGAAAGAAGATTATAACAGTAGTGTCAATCTAACACTATACAAAAGTATGGTTGGTAGTTTAATGTATTTGATAACAACTAGACCATATTTAATTTATGCAATGGGTTTGGTGTCAAGAGTCATGGAGACACCAAAAGAGACAGATTGGTAACAAGGAAAAAAAGATTCTAAGGTATTCTAATGGGACTAAAGTTTATGGTATTTTTTACACTATAGTAAGTGATTTCAAGTTGGTTGGCTACATTGATAGTGACTTGGTAGGAAGTGTTGATGAAAAAAACAACAAATTAGGTCATGTTTTTCACATGGGTTTGGGAGCCATTTCATGGGCTTCCAAGAAACAACCAACAATTTTACTGTTGATAGTTGAAGTTGAATATTTCGCAGCAAGTATGAAAATATGTCAAGTAATTAGATAAGAATAATGTTGCAATATTTTTTGTTAAACTTTCAGATTGTTCTATGATGTATCAATTAGTTTAGCCCAAATAAATACTTCAATTAGAAATATTTTCAATTACAATTAGTATTTCCATTCATCAATAGTAATTGAAGATAGAACAATAAATTCAATGACAAAGGAGACAATCAATAAATCAAAAAGAGACACTAGGTTTGGTGAAAGATAAGGGAAAACCCCACAAGGAAGAAAACCCTTTAAAACTATTATTCTATTAGATTGTCATAAAATGTTCAATAGAGAGTACAATGAGCCCAATACAATATTATTAGCAAAACAACCCAATAACATTCATGAATAGCTTTGTAGCATCATAATATATCAGACACAACCTTTTTTGTCTGCAGCCAACTTCAATCAACAATAATTTTCAGTCAAACTTCCTAGTCGTATGCATGAGGGATTATGTGATCACAAAATCAAAATTTTCAAAACGTAAAGTTGTTAGAATGGTGTCGATCCTAGATGACCATGTAGTGGTCATCATCTTGAATCCATCAGGACTCATTTTGCACAAAATGGACACCATATTCTCCTAGAAAAACAATCTGTTCATTTTCCCAAATAAGCAAATTTGGTGCACAAGGTGACAAGGATGCTGATTGGGCATTCGTACAACCCAGCCAACAAAAAGAATATTCCATGGAATATTTTGTGCAATATATTAATAATTCTCCTTGCAAGTGGAATCACCATACAGTGACAAGTGTTAGAATTTCATTGGTCTAATTGTTTATAGGTCGACCAATAATGAGGAGACACATGCCTAAGCCTAGGGCTACCATGTGTCCTCCCTGTGATCAATAAAAATTTTCATTGGGGAGAGGTCAAGCCTAAACCCATGACCTCACGTGAAACAACACAATGGTTTACCAACATTCCCAGATGGTGGTTCTTAAGAAATAAAGGAGGCGGGTTTGTTTGTTATATACTAACCACTGGGGTTGGGGGGAAAAACACCAACATAGCCATCGGCTGTGCTCCCATGTGAACACACAAAACTGCCACCATAGTATTTATTTTAATTGTCACTAATGACCATGACCATCGCACCAAGTGGTCCCATGTGACCACTTTACCTCCTCACTGCAACATTTGTTGTGACAGTCGAGAAGACTGCCACCATTAGCCGCTAAACCCTAACCTTGTCATTTGATCAGTACGACTGACATTTTTTAAAACTACCAGTGGGATTGTTTGAAGAATTAGCAATCCTACAATTTCACTTGATGGTGGGAAAAAAATTGACCCAGTTAGTGCTTTTTGGGGCAAAATTGTAGGATCGCTGCCAATTTTTTAGCATTTTGTGCACCGAATAGTGGCCTAACTCGGAGAGGTCATAACTTCTCCAACCTTCAACCAAATTGGGTGCGGAAGGAGGATAGATAGCCATTTCTGCACATTCTAGACTCATTGGAGTAGGTATCAAGATCAAAGGAGCACTTCTGGATAGGATTTTTACAAATTGAAGCCTATGGGTGCGATGGTCAACTATAGTGTTGATTCAATTTATGGAGGAGTTTAAATATGGGGATGACCTTCCAATGATCTTATAGCTTCCCTGTGCTTTCAGCAGTAGCCATCACATTAGTGTTGTAGCTTTATTTCCTCGTTTCTTTATATTTGTTTCAGAGAAGAGACTTTTTTATGTACTTCAAGTGGATTGTGGTATTGTTTATGCTCTTTGAAGTTGGATTATGGGGTCTCGGTGTAAGATTCCTATGTTTGTTTAAGGTTTACATGTTTGATTGTAGGTTGACATGTCTATGTAGTGAGAAATCTTGTAGAAGTTGTTTCTTTGAAGGAGAAACTAGCCATTCCATTTCAGCAGTCTATGTACTCTTCTTTTCTAGACATTGAGCATAATAAGAAGGGTTCATGCCTTTAGAGCTGATCCAAGGAGATGTAGCCCAGGAGGGGTTAACTCCTTTAACAATGGATGGTGTATTACTATTTGATGCATGGTTCCATTTAACATTTTGATTTCATATTTAATGTTTTTCATGAAACTAACTTAACAAAACACACATAAAAACTGATGTTTTTGCTTGCTATTTTGGAGTACAAACCTCAAGCACATTTTTATATTCTGATGAGGATCTTACCACATAAATCTAATATTCCAAATTCAAATCAAGTTGGTATCAAAGCACTGGTTTTCTTTGTGCAAGGAGGAATGTAATGTTGTTCGAAAGTAAATGTGTTTTGAACCTCAAGTGAGGAGACTCTTTTGGAAAGGAGAGCAAGATTGTTACAATATCTACCACCAGTTCTACCCCAAGTTGCATTAGAGGCTTCAAGAAAAACATTTCCCAAGAATGATAGCCTATAAGAATGTCAGAGGATGTGAAGGCTCTTAGAGACGTTTTCTTATATATTGTAGAAATGGTGAAATTCTCTATGAAGAGAGGAATACCAAATTGTAGGGTGAAAGCTCTAGACCTCGAAGACCAGAATGTTTTCCAAGAGAATAAGGTAATAAGAATGGTGATAAACCACCCTCTTCTACACAATATTCATGTCTTTCTAAAATTCTATCAGCACCGAAATTCGAGTTGAATGGAGAGAGCCAAAGAATCCAAGAGGACACATCCAGAATCAAAAGGGAGTTTGAAAACATATTTGAATGTCAATGAAAGGATGAGGAAATGGTAGCCATTTACATGCTTCTTCTTTACATGAAAGTGTTGATGTAAATTCATCTACAGCCTTTGAAAAACATAGTAAATCCATTCTATCCAAGATCTTGACCAAGATGGGTTATAATGGAGGAGGCCTTGGAGTAAACCATCAAGTGAATAAAAATCCAATTCAGACAAAGGAGAGGCCTAAATATGAAGTCTTAGGCTATGTTGAAAAAGAATAATGGTTGTCTAGTGATAGATCATGGGTATCATGTTCCTGTTTTCATAAGAGAGGACATGAGGAGGAAAGATGTTGCGATTTGCATCCAAAATGGGTGCCTTCTTGGTTCCTCAAGAATAAGGACTTGAAGTAAAAAACATCTGCAAAGGGAGATGAAAAAATTGAATAAGAAACAAAGTTAATTTCTTCTTTCCATGCAAGTTCCTCACTCAAGAAGTGTAAGCCAAACGACAACAAAAAGAGGTATAATCATCTTCTTAATTCAAATGCTTTTCATAATGGAAAAAAATATTATGATTTGAATGAAATGTTGAGGAATGTGCTTCCATCCATGTTTCTCCTTTCATCTAATCATTGTGTAGATAAGTTTTATAAAATAAAAGAAATCATCAAGAAGATGTTTATGTCTAATGGAATTTAGAGCAAAAAGAGAAAATATCATCTAAGGTTAAAGGCATGTGAGCCAAGAGAATCTCAAAAGAACTTTTACACTTACTACAATATTGGTGGGTATTTGGTCAAGAAATGCTGCAAACTGTTTCTAGAACTTCATCTTGGTAAGGGCAAGAAAAATATGCAAGCACCACAAGAGGAAGCGACAAAAGAAAAAGTGGTGCAAGATGCAACCATCCCTGAAGCAGCTTCATAAGAAGAAAAAGTCCAAATAGAGGGTTCATTTACCTGGTTGGCTAAGAAATGGGTGGAGTGTTTATCCAGCTGAAATTTGTAAAAAATTCTTTTACACAAGTTTCATATCCCCATAGATGGGTAACCCATGAAATTTATGTTCATAAATGAATCACTTATATGCAACAATGTTTTCTTTGGGCATTATTATGCTATTTTGGCTTGCTGATAGTCATTTCGAATGGAAAATTTGGGAGTCAAGTTTATTCTAACTTGTAAAATGCATTTCTATTTGTAGTTTAAGAAGCTTGTTTTGCTTCATTTATCAAAGTATTTTAGCATCTTATCCTTGATAAGTAGTATTTACTATGTGAAGCTTGTTTTGGTTCATTTTTCAATGTATTTTAGGATCTTATCCTCGATAAGTATTTTTCAGATGAACACCTTCGAATTCTTCTTCAGAACAATGTTTTTGTGGATGGCCATAGTGACATGGACAAGCCAAGAAGAACGATGAACTTGAATTCTCTGGTAAATTATATTTCAAGCTCATCTTGAGAAAGAGCCAAGACAATTACAAGTTAGGGCACTACAAACATCGATTGGATCAAGTTTGGAAAAATGAAGGAATTGGACCTTTAAATGTTGAACAATTGAAAGTGAGCTTTTCGAGAAAAAAAGTTTCTGAGTGTGGAAGATTGATCACAAGCTGAAAATTTGGCCAAGAATTGAATTTGTCAGAATGGTGTGGAATATGAACGACCATGTAGTTTTCATCGTCCTAAATCTGGTGCAACTCACTTCATGCAAAACAATCATGCTCCCAGAAACATGATCTCTCCATTTTCCCAAACATGTAAGTTTGGTGCAGGCGCTGACAGGGATGTTGACTAGGCATATGTACATCGTAGTAAAGCAAAAAGAATATTCCTAGAATATTCCATGGAATATCCTTAGAATATTCCTTGTATGTGGCATCATAATATAGTGACAAGTGTCAAAATTTCATTGGTCTAATGGTTTATAGATGGACAAATAGGGACGAGACACGTGGCTGAGCCTGGGGCCACGACGTGTCCTCCCCAAGGTAAATCAAAATTTGATTGGGAAGCAGTTAGGCTCAAACTTGCAACCCCACCCGAAACAATACAAGAGTTTACTAACGCACCCAAACAATGGTTCTTAACAAACAAAAGAGGCAGGTTTGTTTTGTTATGTACTAACTACCAAGGTTGGGATGGGACTGCTAGCGTAACCACTGGTGGCCCTCCCATGTGAACACACAAAACTTCCACTGTAGTAGTTAGTTTAACTACCATCGATGACTGTGACTGTCAGACCAAGCAATCCCATGTGACCACTTTACCTCCTGATCACAACATTTGTTGTGATCACCCGGAAGACCAAAACCATTAGCCTCCAGGCACTAACTACGTCATGTGACTGATATGGCTGATATTTTTTATAAATTTTGGTGGGGTTATTGGTGGAATTAACCGTCCTACAATTTCGCTCGGTGGTGGGTGAAATTGTCGCCCATTTATTGATTTTTGGGGCGAAATTGTAGGACAAGTGCCGATTTTTTAGCAATTTGTGGAGTGAATAGTGGCCTAACTAGGAGAGGTCATAACTTCTCCTATTTTTGACTAAATTGGGTGAAAATACAGTCTATATAGCCATTTTTTCACATTCTGGACACATTGGAGTAGGTCTCAAGATTGAAGGAGCTCTTTTGAATAAGGTTTTCACAAATTGAAGCTTATGAGTTCCATAGTCAACCTGAGTGTTTATTCAATTTATGGAAGAGTTTAAATATGGATATGACCTTACAAGGGTCTTCAAGCCTCCATGTGATTTCTACAACAATCATTTCCTCTTTCATCTATATGTGTTTTGGAGAAAAGACTTGTTTATGTACTTCAAGTGGATTCTCGTACTATTTATGCTCTTTGAAGTTGGAGTATGGGGCCTTGGTGTAAGATTCCTATTCTTGTTGAAGGTTTACATGTTTGATTGTAGGTTAACATGTCTATGTAGTGACAACTCTTGCAGAAGTTCTTTCTTTGAAGGAGAAACTAGTCATTCCATTTCAGCAATCTATGTATTCTTCTTTTCTAGACATTGAGCAAATTGAGAAGGGGTCATGCCTTTAGAGCTGATCCAAGGAGATGTAACCTAGGAGGGGTTAACTCCTTTAACAATGGATGGTGTAGTTTTCATTGATGCATGCTTCCATTTTGTGTTTTGATTTCATATTTAAAGTTTTTCATGAAACTAACTTAACAAAACACATATAAAAACTCGTGTTTTTACTTGCTATTTTGGAGTACAAACCTCAAGCACATTTTTATATTCTGATGAGCATATTAGCAAAGAAATCTAATATTCCAAATTTAGATTACTGTGCAAATGACTGGAGGATTTCAATCACACCCTTGATGCTTGCAAGCTAAGAACT
Source organism: Pinus taeda (assembly GCA_000404065.3). Classification (NCBI taxonomy): domain Eukaryota; kingdom Viridiplantae; phylum Streptophyta; class Pinopsida; order Pinales; family Pinaceae; genus Pinus; species Pinus taeda. Next base: position 265,980 of record APFE030320976.1, read on the forward strand.
TCTGTTGAATTTCCCTGTTACTGTAATCCAAAAACCATAAAATAGATGCAAGTCTTAGACTTTGTAATTTCATAATTTTGCAAACTTATGTTATTAACCTATGTGAATCAATTAATGGAGAAGAGAAGAATAAGATTTTTGGTGATATCCAAATGAGCTTGACTACACTTGTATTTATAGGCTTCCATGAGTGTCGAATTTGCTTTAAGGTTGACCTATCCAAATGTGCATATATGGGATTGTTTTCATAAGTACACTTTCCATTGTCCAAATTTGATAATCGTTAGGTCGATTTTGGTACACTTAATAATAGGAATTCAATGAAATCATAATATCCATAAAATAATCTATGAAAGGAGGAATTTTGCCATAGTTGCATAATTTAACACTCCCTCTCAAATAGGGAAAATTCCACCTATAAATATCTGACCATTGATCAATATGTCATGCATATCATGTCCCATCTCTACTCAACTCAATCTACCAAAACATTCTTGAATCTAAAGGAATAATAATTAGGGAGCTAACTCTACCACTCTCTACATCGAAGGAGAGCATATCTCAATATAGAACCACATCAAGGAGTACATCTCAACCTGAAATCTCATGGCAGAGATGAATATCTTTGACCACATATTGAGAAATATGTGATGTAGGGGAGCATATCTCAACCCATTTTATTTCTTACGAATCTTCCCAAAAATTACCCTCAATATTCGTGTGGTAGAACACATGCATCATGCTAGATATCCAGCTTACCAAAAGGTAAGGATGACATTCCCCAAGCATCCTCAACCTATTCGCCAAACGGGGAGGGACAATCCCAACAAGCCCCACTTGTGGGTATGATGCCAAGTAGGGTGTACTTTTAAAATACCAAGATAGGGGAGAAACATCTCCAAGCTTATGGGTAACAGATTGCGAAAATACCCTATTTTCGAAAGATCCCTCAACCCTAGGAGCCCTCCATCTCAATTTCTCACCTTGGGAGATCACATAGGGGGAAGAGTTGGCTCAGTGTCTTTGAGCGATGTCCCTTATCAGGAGGGGACACATACATCGGTGAAAGTTGTTCTCTAAAGACTGTGAACTTCGCTTTTGGAAAATCATTAGTGAGAATATGTATAATCTACTCATTTTTCGATATATGATGGAGTCTAATGACTCCTCTTTGAACCATGTCTCAAATGAAGTGATATTGGATCTCTATGTGTGTAGACTTGTCATGAAATACCATATTCTCTTCCAAATGGATCCCACTCTTGTTGTCACAATATAGCACTATAGTGTCTAAAACCTGCCCAAATAGCTCTCCAAATAACTTCCTCATTCAAATTTCTTTGCAGTTAGTCATTGCTAGAGTAAATATATTGTGCCTCGGTTATAGTTAATGCTACAGACTTCTACTTCCTACTCATCCAAGATATCATGGAAGATCAAAGGCTAAAACAACATCAAAACATATTTTTGTAGTCAATAACATTTCCTTCCTAGTCAACATCAGTGTATCCATGATGTTTAACATCTTTGGAAAAATATCTTAGACCAACTATGATTGTCCCATGAAAATATTAAAAAATGTGTTTGGAGCGATCCGATGTGCATGGGGAGTTTCTATCATGAATTTAATCAACGTATTCACTGCATAGCATATGTCCAAATGGGTTTTCACTAGGAACATCGTAGCCCCAATCAACTATCTATACTTATATGGATTTACCATATTAGGTCCTGCATCTTCTCCACATAAATTCTTGAAGTTCGTTTCCATCAGCGTGGGTAGTGAATTTCATTCCAGATATTTCTAACAAATTGACAACATAATTTCCTTGTGAAACAAAAATCTCACTAGGCCTTTGCCACACCTCAAAGCCTAGAAAGTAATGCATGAGTCAAAGGTCCTTCATCTTGAATTCAGATCATATCTCCCTCTTACACTTGATTGTCAAGGGCTGACTACCTATCAAGAATAGACCATAAACATATAAAACCAAAATGAGTGCCATACCTTGGACTACTGTAAAGTAGAGGTTAGGATCGACATTACTTCTTGTGAATCCCAACTTTACCAGATAATTATCTATGTAGGTGTACGATGCTCTGGGGCTTGGTTCCAACCATACAATGACTTCCTCAATATGAAAACATGTGTCTTTCGATCCTCTACTTTAAATACTTGTGTATTCTCAATGTACAATTCTTCTTGTAACATGACATGGAGGAATGCAGTGTTCACATCCATATCGTGAAGGCTCTCTCCTTTACTTGTGGCAAGGGAAACTATTGAAAAAATGGTTGTATTTTGATCCACGAGTGAAAATATATCATTGTAACCTTCTCCCTCTTTCTGGGAGAATCCTCGAGCCACTAACATTCCCTTGTATTTCTCAATGTTACCATCAACTCCATGCTTGATCTTGAATAGTCACTTCAAGTTTACCATGAAATTCCATTTTTTTATTTGTACAACTTCCATACATCATGCTCCATCACTGATTCATATTCTTTAGCCATATCATTTTTTGAAACTTCTTTGTTTACAACTTCTTCAAATATGGGAGGTTCAACTTCAATCATGATGCTTGTGGCTGCAACATATCCCTCATACCTACATGGCTTCTTCCTTTCGCTAAATGATATTTGGACAAGAGCACATGCTTTGTCATCCTATAAATTATTATGGAGCCAAAGTGGCCTCTTCCTAGGAGGAGGATCATATGGAGGAGCATCTAGGGGATCTATGGGATCCATTGGATCATCAACAATATTTGTCTTTGATTCAGGCATGAAAGGACCATCTAAAATATCCATATCATCATTCTTCTCAATAGGAGGAGGCAAAGGAATATCCCTTGCTTTTCCAAGGGTGGGATCGTCATCGAATGTAACATACCTGCTAATTTATCCCTTCCTTTAACTAAGAATATACATTCTAAATGATTTGTAATTTTAACATTATGCAAGAAAATTACCTTTTCTTCATGAGGCTTCCAACTTGTTTATTTTGCCCTTTGGCACATGAAATTATACAAAGCAGCCAAAGATATGGAGATAACCAACATTGGGCTTTACACATGTGAATACTCCATTGGCAGTCTTGTTGTCCAATGCTTGCTGAGGTACCATATTTTGAACATAAAAAATGACAATGTTTGCTTCTCCCCAAAGGAACTTTGACAACTTTCAATCAGGGAGCATGGCATGAGAATCTTCTATAATGGACATGTTATTGCTTTCATCCACTCCATTTTTTCGAGAGTATAGGGCACAATTTTTTCTTTCTTGATTCCTTCCTTCTTAAAAAAATCAATGAACTCCTTTGATGTATACTCTCCACCATTGTCACACCTAGATATTTTTATTTCCTTCCCTGTTTGGTTTTCAATCAAAGCTTTGAACTCCTTGAACATTTTGAAGGATTCACCATTGTGCTCAAATAATATATACATGTATTTCTTGACATGTCATCAATGAAGGTTATATAGTAGAGATTTCCACCAATAAAATGCACGTGTATTGGACCACATATATCAAAATGGATGAGATGGGGAATGAAATTTTCCTTGTTCTCACTAGAGGGTAATGGTCCCCTTATCTTCTTTTTGCTTGCAAAACCTGCACATACTCCATCATTGTGGCTTGAACCTTGGGAATCCCCGAGACAAAGTTATATAATTTCCAAAGAGAATCATAATGTAGATGGGAAAATCTTAAGCGCCATAGCTGGCTACGATGATTAGTATCATGGACCAATGTTAGAAGTGGTAATCCAGTAACTCTGTAGAGTTATTCATATACCGATCTGAATGTCAATGCATATCTCATAGGTGATCCAATAGGCCAAGTCAAAACCTTTCCCTTGGTGAAGGAAACCTCCATTCCTTTGTCCTCCAAAGTAGATATTGATACCAAATTCTTCTTCAACCATGGCACATACATCACATCATGGGGTAAAATAGATACTCTTGGATTCAAATGAAATTTGATGCACCCAAAACCTTTAATAGGATGAGTGGATTTGTATCCAATAATGATTTTCAAATTTAATTCCCTCTGTACCAAATTAGAGAGAAATTCCTCATAACCAAAAAATTAATGAGTGGCCCCACTATCAACCATCCAACTATCTGAAAAATCTAAAGAAGATGAACTAGTAAGGACATAAATAAGAACATATTTGGATTGATTCACAACATTGCTTTCATACCTAGAGAATTTTGACTTCTTTTGTGGACGAAGATTTTCTTCATGATCACCTGAAGAATCTCTTCTTCTTCTTTCATCTCTTCCAATGTGATCATTCCGTCAGTCACCTCATTTCTTTGATCATCAAAACTATTATTGTTTCTTCTAGCATTTTAGCATGGTATATTGTTCTCTTTAGGGAAATATCGAGCATAGTGGCCTTTCTTATGACAATTGTAATGTTCAATGTGAAAATATTCCTTCCTTCTATTTGAATTTCGAGGAGGTAAATTTCTTTAATTTGATGGACCGAAGTTTCCTTTCATATTCTTCTTTTCATGAGTGATGAATGCAGCGGGCTCCCCTTCTTCATGGTTTTGAATCCTTCCTCTTGATATAATCTTTGATTCTTCTTGAGTTAGATTTCCAACAATTTAATCAAACGATGGGAGGATATTGTTGTTTCTTATAGTAGTAACAAAGGTTTCCCAAATAGGAAGGTGACCTGTAAGAATCACAATTACCAATTCCCTATTAGGCATAGATTGCCCAACTCTTTGCAATTGGTCTCTAAGATGAGATATCCTCATTATGTACAATTGCACAGGATCTCCGTTTTTTCATCTTTATGTATTCAATTTGAGATTTCAAGGATATTATTTCATTCAAAATATTGAATTCATGCATGCCATCTACCTTATCAGGCATGTCCTTAGACCTTTTGATGTTTCAAACATATGAAAATAATTTATCTTGCAAACCATCAACTATTATTTTCTTTGCTTTTAACTTGCCCTTATTGTGTTTGTCCTTAACAACAACATAAGAATTCTCTGGAGGCTCAAATAATTTTCCATGAATGTAGTCCAAAACATCATTTTTATCAGGTACAATCTCCAACCTAACATTCCATCCAGAAAATTGGATAAGTCACCCAATTTCTCATTTTCCTTGAAGAAGGAAGACATCTTAACTTGACTAGATTGGCTCCTTCAACATTCCCAAAGATGATCGCTTCAATGTTTGTCTCCTTTTCGAATTTTCCTTCACCTTAGATCTGATATCATCTTTCCTAGAAATTTGGCATTGTTTCTTTGGCTAGTGGTAGTAAGTGTGTAGGCATTGATGTCAGCAATAATGCTATGAGATAAAATTCAACAGTTAGCATAGGTTGATGGTTAGCAACTGTGTTGACATTGATGTCAACCATATTAGCATGGATGTATGCTCTGTCATGATCTAAAGTAGGATAGCATTGATATCAGTTAGGTTAATTGTAAGGGCAATAGATGTTATCATTGATATGCTTGATGTGTCATGCGTAGGGGGAATCCTATGGTTTATGTAGTCTTTTAATAGAGAATGACCATAGTAGTAGGCTTATTAGAGAAGTCATAAAATGATGACTATGGTGGTTTGTATTACCATACATTGGAGGATATTATGCCTCAAGATATTAGCTCATATGCTTTTGCATTTAGCATATTTTGGTAGTGCTCATAAAGAGATTTCCAGTAGTATGTGCAAGTCCATAAATGGATCTCAGGATCAAAATTTATTGATAGCCAAAGCAAGGATCTTGAATTCCTTAGAAGTAGGTTGAATTTCAGAACCAGGGAAGCAGGCCAAATTTTTTAGGGTCGTAGTTTTAGGATCATGGAGGGTTAGATTCTTGGAAGGCTAAAATATCATCAAGTCAAAATATCAGAGGGTCAGAATTGTGGGACCTTGGACGGTCGTAATCTCAGAAGCATGAAATGTCAGAAGGTCAAAATGTGAGAGGTTTATTTTAAAAGTTATCCAAGATATCATGGAACTACGGAAGCAGACTGATCTAAAAAATTCAGAACTTTAGAACATTAGAGCTTTGGCACTATCAGAACCTCAAAATTTTGGAACCTTCAAACATTGGGACCTTGTAACTCCTTAGAAATTGAATTCTTGAAAACCATTGATGGTTGTAGGGAGCGGGATTTACAAATGATTTCATTGCAAAACAAAAGGACTAAGGGGTCCTTTCCCTCTCCTCGGATAAGACACATGTAAATTGTTGATTAGCCCATAGGAGCTAACAGTAGAAGATGACATTAGCATGACATAGTTATATAGAGGACATGTGGCTTAATGGAGAAAATATTCATGACACGTGTAACCACTAAGGAGAAACAACATGGAGATGATGAAACAAGCATAATGTCACCCTTGAGGAATTTCAAAGCTTAGATATTTCGTAACTCTGTTAATATTTATTTAAAAAAAAAAATTAATACCAGGGATGTCTGATGTTGTTGGTGCTTGGTCATGGAAGCCTCAATACCCAAGGGCACAGTAAAGGATTAACACCTAAGTTCATCGTGACACCACATTGGAAGTATTTCATAGGTCATAGTTTCGTAACTCCTCTATAATTGTAACGTGAAGAAAGTTCTAATACCAGGGAGCTCTGATGTCTTGGTGTTTGTTTGTGGAGACCAAAACAATCGAGGACAAAGAGTAAGAAAATAAGGAGCCCCCCTTAGGTTCTGAAGCACTTAGCACCTTAGTGTTATGTCACTGGTCACAATACCCAGTCCTTTGGTAGAAATGTGATAAGGGGCAAAGCAAAAGCGCCTAAAGGCTAATATGAGAATCAAGCAATTTTGCATTATCCAACATTAACAAATTTATGATATTTGGGCCTTTAAAATCCGAATACAAAGTTGTATCAAGTTGTCATTCACAACACATGTCGCTATGGTATAAAACAATACAGGGCAAAAAAAAGGTGGCGAAAGGCTAATTGGAATGTTGCGATTTTGTAAGATATCCTTAATAAAGTTACAAAATGGTTGGGCTCTAAAATAGGACCGTAGAGGTGCATGGAATATGAATGAGTGGGCAGCTAAGTAAATGTGCTTAGAGGAATTGGTCGATCGATTCAGTGGAGACTTTCACAAGAAGGAGATGGAGAAAAAGGTAGTTAGGCCAAGGAAGCAAGGAGCATGAAAACTCGATGATTTAAAGGAGTTCATCATGAGCTAAGACAAGCCATCACTAATCTTTCTTGCATGCTACGAGGAATTAAATGAAGATCAGAACCTTTGAGACAAAAATTTGTTCACCTAAAGGACAAGAGCCTTGTTGGAGTGTGTAGTTTGCCTAAGTATTTATGTCTTAACATCGAGATACTTAAGTGCCCATTCTCTTGTTTAATGCAGTGGAAGAATTCAATAAAGAGACACAACAATAGAATGGAGAAGCCATATAGGAGTAGACTTGGGTAATGTGAATGATAGAGTGATGGACAATAGAGACAACAATGATCACATCGCTAGAATTCAAGCAGTGAGATGCAACAATAGGATTGAGAAGCCATACAGAGCTACATTATGATAGAATGAATGGCAAAGTGATGAATGATAAATAAAACATCGATCATTTCATTTAACTGAAACAAAACCCAATGTTTTAGTTATGCAATGTGGGGGGGAAGAAACATTATGGCTAGTGAGTTGTGTCGAGGGGTTTGTGCATGTGTGCACTGTTGAAGAGAGGCCAAGTATTCTAGTGCTGTAGAAAGAGGCTGAGATTACCCATGTAGAGGAAAGAGGTCGAGAGATCCTGTGTTGTTATGTGAGGCCAAGAGAGCCTGTGCTCCTATGTCAAACCCCAAGAGAGCTTGTGGTATGGAGTGAGAGGATACAAGATCTTGTGAAAAGAAGGGGTTGAAGGCTAAATGTATGTTGTCTAGAGAAGATGGCCAAGAAAAGTAGAGTGTGGTGTGATTTACGTGTTAGTAGAAGTTCTTTAGCAGAACAATGCGTTGCTACAGGGTTACCAGAGGATATAGTGCAACATGGAATGAGTAGAGGAAAGGTTGTTGAGGATAACATAGCTGATATGAGGAGGAGATGATAAAAGGAAGAGTACCTTCCATCTACAAAGAATAGTAGTTCCCTTTTTAGTGTGGGTTAGAGCCTCCATAAAGGAAGTTGGTGCTTCCATCTCTAGTGTTTGTATGAGAAGGCGTGGGGGTTAGTGCCTCGAAGTTGGTGTTTCCATAAATCCAAGGAGCTGCAAGTTGGTGCTTGCAACAAGTACATGAATTTGGTGCTTCATGTGGTTCTTCTAGTTGGATGATCAAGTGTCTGGAAAAGGAGTGAGTTTGTGCTTCCTCCAAGTGGGCGATAACAAATAATCAAAGGGGTTGGTTCTTCCTGTGAGCAGTGGGTAAAAAAAAATGATATTATAGAGTAGGATCTCTTATTTTTACATCAGTAACAAAAAAAAAGCTTTTGTAGTTTTTTTTGAGAAGGATTTAAACGTAAAACCTTTATGTCTCATTTTTTTCTTCTCATGATGTGTATTCTTATATTGGCTGATATGGGTCTTATTATGGTTTGTTGATGGTTTTCCACATATAATGGATGCCAAATTTAAATCAGTAAAGATAAATTGGCATAAAAGTTGAAATTATCATTAATATTGATTCACGCCACCTCTCAGTACTAACATTGTTTCCAAAAACTGCTATTAAAGAAATGTTCCTTTAGGAATAGGTTGACAGCTAGAAGGAATGTCCAAGGGAAACAATGGTTATCAAGTTTTCCTAACAACATAAGGAATTCCATTTTTAAATGGATCATACTATGAGCTCTCGAATATCATAATGGAAGCCTACTTGATGGTAGTCAATGAAGACATTTTGTTGTTTGTGATATATGGAGAGAGGAATGAGATCAATACAGAAGCCAAGCAAATCATCATGTAATGGTTGACTAAGCCATATACTGATAAAGTGAGGCATTGTGAGTGAGGAAAAGAAATGTCAGACAGAATACAATATCTATATGGAGGAGAAATTTATGCATCAACAGGGGAGGTAGATGAACCTTGTTGCTCGCGTAGTGTGCCAGAACATGTAGCTACTATTTATAAGAAGAAAAGGAAGAAAAAGGAGAAGGAATCTAAGAGGAAATATGCTTGAAATATTCAAGATATTTTTTCCTATTACAATTTTTTTTGTCTTCACTCCAAGGATGGTGAAGAAAAAGACCAAGATGAGAGGTCGTGCAACTCAGAAGGGAAGACACTAACTTTGTGATAAATGTAAAGAAATAGGTCACCGTTATCTATATGTTCATGTGAATCACTTGAGGATACATATAGCCATGCATCTAGTAGTAGCAATGAATATAGACCTATCTTAGTAACAATAATCAATGAGGGTATCTTAGAGAAAGAAGATAGATCCTAGCTATGCACATTCCTAGGAGAAAATAAGAGTTCCCCTATAGTAATGAAGAAGGGATACTCCTTAAACCCATTGAAGGTTCCATGGAAATGAATATGGATTTAAATCTCTACGATGACTTATCTAGCAGCAATGATATTAAATAAAAGGATCTAGCTAAAATGATATATTTGACAAAGAAGATTATGCCTACTCTCAAGGTAGTTAAGGACCTATCAAAGGAAAATCTCATGCAAGAGGAGAAATTAAAAATTTATGAGCTTGAGAATCAAAACTTCAGCAAAACAATAGTGAGTCTTAATTCTCAATAAGAAGAGGCTATTAGGATGAGTGGAACTTCACCAATTAGCTAAACAATAGAGAATATTACTGTGAAAGACTACAAAGTGAAGTAGCCCCATTGAGACAACACATAAAAATGGAAAAGAAGGAGTTGTCTCAATATCAGAAGCTTGAGGAGAGTAGAGAGGCCTTCGATGAGATGCTTGTTAAGAAAGGATCCCCAATCATCATGGCCAACCTGGATTTCGAAGAATAAAAAATCTCCAATAAGGAAAAAGATAGAAGGTCGACCACCAATGGAATGGAAGTTCGAAATTGCAACAAAAACAAAGAAAAATAAGTTGTTGGACATCATCATCAGAAAGAAAAGCATTAACAATAGGAAAATACGAGGGAGTAGCAGAATGTTATGCAACTGCAAAGGCAATAGTATAAGAGGGCTAAATAGCATCTGGAAATAGTACAAGGAAGCAATGCACATAGATGTGTAACCAACGTGAAGAATCAACAAATTTCCTTTCCCCTTCAAGGATAAAACCCTCATAGATGAGGTAACTTTTGTCATCAAAATATTTTTTAGGATATTGTTTTTGTCGCAATAATTTTGGACATAAAGTTGTAGACTAATATGGCATGCAGGAAAACAAGACATCTTGGGTAATGAAACCCAACAATTTCCAAAGTAGTCATGAGAGAGAATAGTTACAGTAGTTGAGGATTTTACAAACATGGAAGAAGATATGGGAGGGTCTTTTCTCCATTAGTAAGGAAAATAAAATGAAACAATCAAGGCAATATTGGGCACAAAAGAGAAAGTTACAAATATGAGAAGAAACGGTGAATTTCAAAACCAAGGAAGGAGTCGAAATTTTAGATGGTCGTAATTTTAGGATCTTGAAGGGTCTGAATATCCGAAGGCTAAAATATCATAATGTCGAAATATTAGAGGGTTGAAATTGTGGGAGATCAAAGGGTCGAAATCTTAGAAGGATGAAATTCCAAAAGGTAAGAATATCAGAGGTTTATTTAAAAAGATACCCAAGATAGCATGGAACAAGGGAAGCAAGGAAATCCAAAAACTTCATAACTTTCAGACATCAGAACTTTGGGACTATCAAAACCTCGAAATTTTGCAACCTCTGAACTTTGGGACCTCATAATTCCTTACAAGTTGAATTCTTGAAAAGCACTGAGGGATATAGGGAGCACGATTTACAAGGGATTTCATTGCAAAACCAAAGGACTAAGGGACCCTTTCTCTCTCCCAGGATAGGACACATGCCAACTGTTGATCGGCCCATAAGACATGAGAGTAACAGATGACATCAGCATGATATGGTTCTATAGAGGATGTGAAAGTCAAATTCAACATTATTAAGTGGGTTAATGGGGAATCTCCTAGTGACATGTGCAGCCACTAAGGAGACATCACGTGGAGATGATGAAACGATCATAATGTCACCCTAGAGGTATTTCGAAAGTCAGATATTTCGTAACTCTACTAAATTTCTTAATCAAAAAATTCTAATACTAGGGAGCTCCGATGTTGTTGGTGCTTGGCCATGGAATCCCAAAGAAGAAAGGGCACATTAAAGGCTTAGCACCCAAGTGCTATGGTGACGCCACATGGGAATTATTTCAAAGGTCTAAATTTCATAACTCCTCTATAATTGTAATGTGAAGAAAGTTATAATATGAGGGATTTTTGATGTGTTGGCGTTTGGTTGTGGAGCCCAAAACAACCAAGGACAAAGAGAAAGAACACAAGGATATAGGCCCCTGACATATTGTGAAGCACATAGCACCTTAGCGATATGTCGTCAGTCACAATACCTAGTCCTATGCTAGAAATGAGATAAGGGGCTAAAGGCCAATATGGGAATCACGTGATTTTGTATTATCCAACATTCATAAATTTATGATATTTGGGCCTCTCAAATCCAAAACAAAGGTGTATGAAGTTGTCATTCATAACGCATGTACCTATGGTATAAAAAATAAGGGGAAAAGAAAAAATGGCTAAAGGCCAATTGGAATGTTGCGATTTTGTAAGATCTCCTAAATAAAGTTACGAAATGATTGGGCTCTGAAATATGTGCATAGAGTTGCATGGAACGTGAATGAAAGGGTAGCTGGGTAAATGTGTGTACAAAAGTTGGTCGAAAAGAATCAATGGTGACTTTCGTAGGTAGGATATAGAGAAAAAGGTTGTTAATTCAAGGCAGCAAGGACCATGAGAATAGGATGACTTAAAGGATTTTCTCATGAGCTGAGACAAGCCATCATTGATCTTTATTGCATGCTATTATGAGTTCAATGACAATCAAAATCTCTGAGACAAGATATTTCTTCACATAAAGGACAAGATCCTTGTTAGAGTGTGTAGGTTGACTAAGTATTTATGTCTCAACATGGGAAGACTTAGGTTTCCATTCTAATGTTTAATGTAGAGGCACAATTCAAACAAGAGACACAACAGTAGGATGGAGAAGCCATATAGGAGTACACTCGAGCATTGTGAATGGTAGAGTGATCGATGACAAAGACAACATTGATCACATCGGTGGAATTCAAGCAATGAGACCGAACGATGGGATGGAGAAGCCATGTAAAGGTACATTATGATAGAACAAATGGTAGACTGATGGTTGATAGAAACAACATTAATCATTTCATTTAAGTGAAACAAAACCTGGGATTATAGTTATGCAATGTTGGGGGGGAGCAACATTGTGGCCAGTGATTTGTGTGGAGAGCTTTGTGCATGTGTTCACTACTTAAGAGAGGCCAAGTGTTATACTATTGCGGAGAGAAGATGAGAGTGCCCATACAGAGGAAATAGGTCGAAAGATCCTGTGTTTTTTTGTGAGGGAAAAAGAGCATGTGCTTCTATGTGAGACCCTGAGAGACATTGTGGTATGGTGTGAGAGGATGAGAGAGCCTACAAAAAGAAGGCGCTGAGGAATAAATGTATGTTGTTGAGAGGAGATGGGAAAAAATAGTAGAGTGTTTTTTGGGTTATGTGTTAGTGAATTTTGTTTAGCAGAACAATGAGTTTCTATATAGTGAGAAGAGGATATAGTCTAAAATGGAATGAGTAGAGGAAAGGTTGCATAGGAGAATAGAGTTGATATTCGGAAGAGTATCTACCATCTACAAAGAACATTAATAATTTTTTTGTTGTGGGTTAGAGCCTGCATACAAGAAGTTGTTGCTTTTATATCTAGTGGGTGTTGTTACTAAGTCAACATCTTGGATAATGAGTTGATGTCGACAAGAAGTGACCTATCATAGGAGGGCCTTGATGAATCCCACATCTACAACACAGAACAAAGCAAATGATTTTGGAGGTGAAAACGATCTGATGATACAGGGTTCAGGGTGGCGGTCATGAAAGAATGGAGCATGAATGTATTGTAGTGGATGAGACACAGGTGAATTCTCAGAGTGACTTTTCTTGAACATAACGGTGACACTAATGATGGATTAGTAGTGTTAACCCCAAAGATGGATGGTGTGACAGACCAATGGTGATATGACTAGTCAATGGAACAACCCAACCCGACTCAGATGTGGAGAGAAAGTGTCATGTTCAAGAGTGACTTGCTACCAATAAAGTTTCTTCAAGTTATCTTCCGAATTTTCCCTAGTCATTGCTGACCAGTACCTCTTTATTTTTGTCAAGCTTGAGGAGGATAACATATGATTGTTCTATAATTCACCCTTTGGGTGAACCTGTTGCTATGTTTTAACGAGCCTAGCGACAGTGAAACTCATTCTCATCCATTTGGACCAGCTTGTCTCTATTAGGTTTTAACGAGTTTAATAACAAAGATAAATTGGTCCTTTTCAATTTTAGAGAGTCTGAAAGGGATGGAAAGGAAACTCCAATGATTATTTTTCGTCATATAATCCCTTAAGTCTGAAAAAGCATAAAATAATACAAAAGGGATGAATTTTCGAAAGTTTTAACGAGGCGAACAAGACAAGCGCTTAATCGTTTTGTGTAATAATCCCTCACGTCCAAAAAGATTAAAATCTAGAGGAGGGATAGCACTTAGGATGACTTTGACGAGCCGGAGAGGCTTCACTCGGAAATATTTTCATATTTTACAAGTTAGTTG
>APFE030320976.1:280667-297121 GCA_000404065.3 Pinus taeda
TGGAGGTGATGATGAGAACACGACCAAGGCTCAAAAGCTGATGATAATGCATTCACAATGGTTATTTATTGGGGATCGGTTCATTTTTTAATGAGCTTAAACTCTGGGGGAAACATTTGCTCATTGCTTATGTTTATTTTTTAAAGAGCTTGAATTTTGCATTAAAACTGCATGTACCAGTCATATAATAAGGATATCGCATCTAAGATGCCATTTTTATGGAGCTTGCACCTTTTAAAGTTTTGCCCCGGATCCTTTCTTTATGCAAGCTAGGAAACAACCAATCCTATGAGATTAAAGGGTTAGAGGACCTACAAATTTAAAAAATAAATGGTTCCTCTTCGCTTGCATGAAAAAAGGTTTGCATGCCCCCAGGTATAATGAAAAACTTCCAGGTTACCATATAGAAGCTCTTACTTTTGCAAGATAGTTTCTATCCACGTTGCCGATAGAAACACTTCCTGGCTTAGTCCATCTTGACCAGGGTGGTTCTAAATCCCAACCTCCTAACCTTGATGAGGGAATCTTATTCTGGTCTAACTCCCTTTTCCTGTAAGGACATGTGTCGGACTAGTAATTTTCCTCCGCAGAAACCTACTTTATACCTAGAGTTTCCCTGTCGAAGTAGGCCGGGGTGCATGCCCCCTGGATTTCAGCCATATCCTCTTGAATAACTCGCGCTGATTAGGTGGACAGACTGGAGATCGATGAGACATTCCTTGCGTGAAAATACCATTTAGGGATGGCATTTGACTATTTACTATGTGTGAACCAAGGAATGACAACTGGTCTACAAGCTTGACCACTCTGCCTTCATACAGAAAACACATTACTCTAAAGAGTGAGGAGACGACGGCTCCCATGCAATAAGTATAGTCACGCCCGAGGAGTAGATTGTAATCTAGGGGTCCTTGGACTACCATACCATTCATGTGAATTGTTTTCCTTCTCAAAGTAATGGCCACATTGGGAAGGATCCCTAACGGTCAACTGGTTCCTTTGTCAAAGCCTGTCAGATTTCTCATTTCTGGAAAAAGTGATGGTGAACCAACTTCTTTCCAAGAAGTTGAGGAAAGGATACTCACAGAAGCCCATTCATCTATGATGGTACCAACCATGACCATTCTGTAAGCTTGTACAATGATTGGGAATGGTACACTAGTTGGTAAATGGGGTCTTCCTAGTAGATTCCAATCGAAGGAAATGACGAGGTTGCTTGGAGGTGGGATTGAATAGACGGACGGACAGAACTCTGATGAACTTCCTTCCTGTGTTAAAGGAACGGGTAGACTGCCCCCAAGTTCATTGGAGTCTGTGTTTACGAAAATAATTTGAACGGTGTCATTCTCTTTCTATTCAGTGACGGTACCATTCAAAGATGATCCCTCTGAAGGCAAAACCGAGTCAACTGCCACTTCGACCTTTTGAATTTCATCAGGTATGGATTCATAGGGTTCATTTTCAATGATAGACACTTTGACCGACTACAACATTGTGTCAGTCGGATTTTCAACCAGTGATGGAGTCACTAAGAGTTTCTTATATCCAGGAGAGAGACGCAGTGGTGAAGCAGGACGGTCATCCAAAACTCTTTTGGCTTCGTCTAGGAAGGGACAACGGTAGATGGCATGATTGCCTTCACACAGTTTACAAGGAAATTTGCGATTCCTTTTTTTTCCAGATACTTCGCTTTCACTGGTTGATGGTGTACTTTCAACATGATCATTAGATGTTGACGACACCGGATTGTGCAAACGAGGAGACCATTCCCTTAAGATCTGAGGGATGCAAGGACAATCTCGATGATAGTGATCTCCTTTAAAAATGACACAACGAGATTTAGGTCTAGATGGTGCGGTGTGAAGATTTTCCCTAGAGGGCACATGGTTGCCCCCTTTTGCTTTTGGCTCCTTCTTCTTCTTTTCCTTTTTCTCTTTCTGCTTCTTCTTCTTCTCAGTTACTTGATCTTTAGCTTTACCAGCTTCATCAAGTGAAGAGGAAGGAGGAGAGGGCGAAACAGATGAAGTGGAAGGTTGGGGGTTAACTCTAGCATCACCTAGTTGCTAACTTGACTATTCAGGAATTACAGTATTCTGAATGACAAAGGTAGAGAAGAGCCATACGGGAAAACCAATCGTCAACTTTGGAAGTGACAATGTGGCCATATGTGGTGCACCAACATCTCCCCAAGAGGAGAAAGGACTATGATTTCCTCCAAGGGGAAATCCTTGGTTGGTAGACTCCATGTTCATCAACCTAAAGACCAATGAGGGAACATGTGATGTTATTCCAATTAAAATAAATTTTATATGCTTTGACACAACTTGTTTTTTCAATTTTTAAGAGTCGAGAAAAAACAAAATATGACTCTAGTCGCCTTCGATTTTTAATAAGCCTGACGTGACAAGTGCTGAGATGGAACTTTTCCTTTAAGGAGTCTGAAAAGGAATGAAAGAGACTTCACTGGAAATCTACCCAGAGGGATTACCAAACCAATTGCAAAATTGCATAATACTTTTTATGGTACGATAGTCAATCTTCCTGAATGTTGTGTTCAGTGCATTGCGATCAATAGGGCGGCACACACGGCTTCCTAAGGATAAAGGATATAGCCTATTATGGTCTCCCAATATATACTCGACGATCCGTGGGAGCACAAGTCCCTACTGGCACTTGTCGTCTCAAAGTGGAGGAACCCCCAACCAACAATGAAAGCAACAGTTACCAGGTTTTACGACACCGGAATATGACTCTAGCCTAGACTTCTAGATGTTGTGCGTTAGGTTCCAAAGCATTTTTAGATTCATTAAATTTATTTTATATTTGATCTTGCTTAAAAATTTGCCTTTCAAGTTCACCGCGTGATGTGTATACAATTCCTAAAATGCAGTCTAATATGATAAACAAATGTTTAATCTTCTTTTGGCAATGAAAATCCTAGCTACTAAGGAAAGAGAATTGAGGGTCTTTCAACAAAGATCACAGAGCACACACTAAATGCACTGTCCTAAATCAAACCAAGCAGTCTAAATGCAAATGCACATGCATGTATTTGTTTTCAGCCTTCTTAATGTATGAATGATAACAAGAACGCTAAATGCAAATCTGAATTATTTTCCAAAGCAACAATACTAACAAATTTCTTTTTCAAAATGAAGTGAAGATAAGGACAACACTTTGCTATTTCGAAATGAAAATTGTTTTCGACACTTGGAAACGTACTAATTCAAATCACATACAAGAGTAACAGTACAATAGACTATCAAGAACAATGTGATTCTCTTCTATGACTGAAAACGACACTTGTGACACTTTTAGATCAAGGAATGACAGTCTCATTTTTCTACTTCTTTGTAAAAGAGAACTGAAAATGGCACACAATACATAAAAAACTCTTACAGTTATTTTCACAATGGAGGCAGAATGATGGAAGAGAAGAGGATTTCCACAGAGATATACTGACCACAGACAATAAAACTCTTGAATAGAACTGAAAATAGTGAAGAAAAACCAAAGTTCGAAGGTAAAATTAACCTTCCCTAACCATCGCACCTATCACACAGGGAATCCATTATGCAGCACACCTACTGCACACAGGAAGTACGATTCATACAAACTGCCTTGAAGGGAGGATACGATGGTACTAGTGCGAGACTTTTATCCAGTCTTTGATCACAATTTGCAGTTCAGTTCAGTGATTTAGGCCAAGTGATGTTCAGTAAATATAAATCATAGGGTTGATCTAAGGAGGTTACTAGAGCCACCACTTAGGGAAATTAGAGTGTTTGCAGATTAATTGTTCAATTTATAAACAAAACCCGGAGATAGACTGAAGCAGCATTGATCTACTTTACACTTGCATAGCAAATGCAATTTGAAGGATAGCTAGCCTGACTTAAAGCTCCGTCTGTAAGTTTATAAAACAAATAAAAATAGACTAACAAACAATCTATTCGGTCCCCAGCGGAGTCGCGATTTTGTTACCATGAATAGTGTCCACTTAGAGCTGATGTTCCCACTAAGACTGGTATCTATCTTAGAAACAAACAAGTTAAAACTACTTTCATTCTCCTTTATGAAAAATAGACAAGAGGGGAATAGAGGACACCAACCTTTGTCTTGTGCTTGGTTCCTTCCTCCATTCCTCTCCTTCTCGATACATCTTTGCCACTCCTTCTTTGTCTACACGGCTTCAGAGAGCACCTGTGGTATCAAAGCACCATAATACTATCGAAAAATAGAGATCTATATTCATAAACAAGAAAGGACTAGATATGTATTAACCACACAAATGCATATACAATCAAACATACACGAATGTGGAGGAAAACTTGAATAACTTTATTAATATCAAGAATAGCAAGAGGACTACAACCAATTGTTCTGACCCAGCATCATCCTCCAGTAAGAAAGCCCTTCTTCACCTCAGGTAAATCTTAGACCACCCAACACTATGAAGTTACACCAGAAAACCAACAACACTTCTCTACAAGATACAAGATTCCAGCCTCTAGATCTCTATGATCAGGGATCCATATATAGACAATTGTAGGGGGGTAAGTCAGCTTCTGGGATTTTTATTAGTGTCTTCTCTATGATAGTTCTTGATTCCACTTGGCTATTGATGATCTGTTACTCATCCCTGGTCGAAATCAGAGAGACAAGTGTCAGAGGGGAAGTTTCTGGAAGATTCTATGATCTTCCACCTCGCAAACTATCTCTGCCATTTGTCCATTCTCGCCTGTCGCACCCTACAGAGGGACCATCCAGTATGCATCGCACCCTTTACACTGGTAAGGTGATATGCATCGCACCCTCTGCACTGGGTATTCAGTATGGTTTAGTTTTGACCATCTCTGAGAAATTTTTTGTGGAGAACGTCTAGGAGATGATGTAATCAGCTGACCTTGTTCCTTTAGGTAGTGAAGCAACACTTTTAGGGACTTAGGGGCCCTTAGTTTATGGACATTTAGGATTGGGGTTGTAGTTCCCAAAAATGTCTATAACAGATATGAACAAGAATATGGGAAAAGGAACAAACATTTTTATTGATGTAGAAGGAGGTGTTACATCCAATGCAGTTCAATCTCATGTCATTCATCCAGCTTAGTCCAAACCCTCATCACACCAGTATCACATAAATCCAGCAACATATCATTACTTAACACTGAACTAAAATCTCAAACCAATAGTATCTCTCTACAATCTTCAAATTCCAGCCCCTTATCAGTATCATGAGTGGTCAATTTATATGGAAATGCAAGTGGTTTTGTCATAAATTGGGCATTGATGGTTTTCCAAAATTGGAGTTAGTTTCCATGATGAAAGGGATGAGAGGATATAGGGCTAATTGATCGATAACCTATCCAAATTCAACCTCATAGGATGAGATAGGAGTTGGGCATCCTTCTAGAATGCTCTAGAATCTAGGAATGTTCGTAGAAGCCTATGCCAATTTCACTTATTCTCACCCAGTGCATGACAAAGTGGGCCTATGTTCACTGCAATGTAGGCCTGAATGCACCCACCTACTTTGTAGCGAAGTTATCTCTAACCAAGGTTGTGGTGGTGTCCCAAGGAGAAATTTCAACAGGGTTTCAAGCTAGGAAACTTTCATGGATTGAAGCATTCAATTTGATGACTTGTCTAGGGCATGTAGCAATTGAATTAGGGTTTGATGAACCCCAATTGTACAGATCTGTTTGTTAGGAGTGATGTGACCAAATAGACCTATATCATCTCCCCCTAAAGCAAGAAGTCGAAAATGATAATCTTGAGTGATATGCTTTATGATGTGATCATGAGTATCTGAAGAAGATGGTGACCTACATCGATTACAATACATGATATCTTTCAAATTTTCATGAAAAAATGAGGTAAGGAATACCCATACTCAGCGTATAAACTTTTCATTACATGCCCATAAATAAGATAGTAATCTACAGATAGAGACCCATGATAGGACAACCATTTGTGTAAAGCCATTGTACAAATGATTTAGTAGTCTCTTGAAATCACAACGTGGATGGCTGAAACTAGATCTAGGGTCTTTTATATTTTCTAATCATTCTCTCAAGTACAAGTTTAGCGATGTGAAAATGTGATCTAAAGTTGAACATGGGAAGACACCTTCTAATTACTAGCCAATGGTGTAATCTGTTAACAGACATGAGAGAAATCATCGATAATGATAATGATTCTGAAGGTACTATAGTGCATTATGCCTGGTGTGAATAGATGTTTCGATGTCAAACACCATACAAACTCTTTCAGTCGAAGGTCAGTGATGTCAACCTATTGCCAGAAGAAATAAACTTGCCATTGACGTATGAAAGCCTCAAGGTACTGGAAGGGTGTTTCTAAGTCAACTACTTGGATAATGTGATGATGTTGACAAGAAGTGACTCATCGTAGGAGGGCCTTGATGTATCCCCTATCAATGACACAAAATGTGACTGACGACACAATGTTCAGGAATGGTGGTCATGAAAATGAAGGTTTATGAGTATTGCAAAGGATGAAGTTTACTGAGTGACTTCTCTCGAACATGTTGATGACACTGAATGGATTGGAAACACTGACTCAAGACCAATGTGATGGATGGTTTGATAGACCATAGGTATGATAACCATAAAGTAGATAACCCAACCCAAATGGTCACAGAGATGAAATGAAAGTTTCGTGTTCAAGAGTGACTTGCAACCATAAAGTGATTTATCCCTTTTCCTATTTTCTATATTCATTGCTAACCAGTACCTCTTTATTTTTTAATAAGCTTCAGGAGGATAACATATGCTTGTAGTATAATTCCACCCTTCAGGTGAATCAATCACTATGTGATGTCTTAATGAGTCTATCGAAGGTGAAACTTGGTCTTATCATGATAGTCACATTTGTCACTATTTGATGTTTTAACAAGTTTAACGACAATGAGAACTGAGTCCTTTTCATATGTAGAGAGTTTGAAAAGGGACAAAAAGGAAAAATCCACAAGTAATTTTTCATAAATTTGTCTTTCATGTCCAAAAAAGCATAAAATAATACCAGAGAGAACGTATTGACCATGTTCGATCAATGTATTCATTTTTCTTATGTAATCTATCCCAGTCTAAAAAAGGGTTAAAATTATACTGAGTATATGTCATTTCCAATCAATTTACGAGCTGAAAAGGACAAGAACCAAATAATATTCTCGTGTTTAAAGAGTCGGGAAAGAGCTTGAAAGAAAACCCCCTAGTTTTATTTTCTTTTAACGAGTAAAAAAAGGAAAATTCTCGGAAATATTTTCATGTTTCAAGAGTCGAAAAAGAGATTAAAGAGGACTCCACTTAGGGGGACGACTAGTGACAAGGATATAAATTGGTTCCGGTGATGTTGGAACTTCTCAAAACATGTTGATTTATGTGAAGAGGCTGGCTAATAAGACCACTCATTCTAACTGTTCCTCAGAAAGGGCAAAACAACCAAGTGAAAGTGTATTATCGGCCAAGCAGATAGTGATGATGGAAGGAAAAAATCCAAGTCTCACCTAACATAATAGGCAAATATAATGGCAATCACAAGGGTTAAAATGGAGATGAATTCATTTTTACACAAGCTTGAACCATAGTGAAGTATGCTTGGATTCATTTTTATGTTTACACAAGCTTGAAATGAAAAACTATGCTTGGATTTAGTTTCATGTTTACACAAGGTGGAAATGAAAACTATGCTTTGATTTATTTTCATGTTTACACAAGCTTGAAACAAAAAAATATGCTTGAGATTGGTTTACATGACCCCATCATGATGACTATATTCTAGATGCATGGCCCCCAAGCTTCATTACATTCACCTAAGTAGACTACTCGTGGCTATCAGGGGGATGGAATGAGGATTCATATACGAGATCAAGTGAAAGCATCAATTAGGATATTACGAGATCTAATTAGAGACTCAAATTGGAACTTTTCTCTAGGGGACCTTGTTTCATTTTTTAACGAGCTTGACACAAGACAAGGAACTATCCTCATATTCGTTATTTCATTTTTTAACGAGCTTGACATAAGACAAGGAACTTATATTAGATTCCTTATTTAATTTTTTTAATGAGCTTGACACAAGACAAGGAACTATGCTCTGGGACATGTTTCATTTTTTAATAGGTTTGACACAGTAAAAGAACTATCCTCACATTCCTCGTTTCTTTTTTTAATGAGCCTGGCACAAGGCAAGTAACTATGCTCATGATTCCTTAATCATGACCCATAAGTGGTCATGACTTCCAAGAGGTTCTCATTAGATGGGATAACAATTCTCTAGAAGGGATAAGTAGCAAGGAATCCATTAGAGAGATCTAGTTCCAATGCCCCCGATACATAATGTACAACGTGACGGAATTGATTTTGATTTGATGTAGGCATGAAATGGATTGCCACATAATTGACCCGTGGTGGGGAAGATACCATTGGGACAAAAGGACCATTTAGTGAAGATGGTTGAAAGGAAGCCATATTTGGACCAGGAAATGAAAGCTCATCAACAGTGACAATTCTGCCTTCATGGGAGAAACACATCACTTGAAAGAGTGTGGAAACAATAGCTCCCATGTTAGAAACATAGTCACACCCAAGAAGTAAATTGTAATATGAAGCGCCTAGGACTACCATCACATTTAGATAAAAAAAAAAAAATGCTCCCAAAGTAATAGGGAACTAAGGAAGGATCCCTAATTGTTGACTAGTTCCTTTGTTAAAAGCCAATAGATTCTGGGTAACAGGCACAAGTGGCGGCGAATTGATTGTTTTCCAAGAAGTGGAGGAAAGGATAGTCATAGAAACACCTCCATCTATAATAGTTCCAGATACAATCATATTATAAACCTTTACTATGATCTGGAAAGGTGCATAAGAAGGAAGACGACGTCTTCCCAGTTGATTCCAATCAAACCAAGTTACCAAACTACTTGGAGGTGGTGTCATAAGAACGGGAGAATTACCCCCTTGAGTTATGAGAATGAGAGGATTTTCCTCCTGTCTTGATAGAATAGGAGGGTTGCCTCCAAGCTCATTCGAATCTAAAGAAATGAAAAGAGCCCGAGTGGTATCATACTCACTCTTTAATCGAAAGGTAGAATTAACTAAAGGTGAAATCGGGTCAACTCTTTCCTCGACTTATGATTGGCTGCATATAGACTCATGGGATTCACATTTAGAGAGAGAGGGTCTATCGTACAATTGATTTGGGTCAGTTACTTCATCAATTAGTGAAGGATTAAGGGAGAGTCTCATGTAACCAGATGGAAGTTGTTGCAGAGAAGTAGGATGGTTATCCAACACATTTTGGGCTTCATCCAGATAGGGACAATGGTGAATGGGGTGATTCCCTTCACATAACCTACAAGGGAGCTTAACTTTACCCTTATTTCCATGAACTTTACTACCACTAATTGATGGTGTGTCACCAGCATGATCTCCAGAAGTTGATGGCACACAATGATGTGAATGAGAAGACCATTCTTCTAAGATCTGAGGAATACCAGAACAATTTCAAAGAAGATGGTCTCTCGTAGAAAGTTTGCATGGATATCGAAGCTTGTGGGGCGTATTAGACAGTTTCTCATAAAAGGTTTAATTCAAAGAAATGGTTGCTTGACTACCCCCTACTGAATTTTCTTCTTCTTCTTCTGTTCCACAACCGATGAAGAAGGTAAAGGGTCATCTTTAGGATCAACTCGAGGTTCATTTTTTCCAGTTGTAGGAATATTCAGTTGCGGGGCCAAGGAGGTTGAGAATAACCATACTTGCAAACCAATGGTAAGTCCCTAAATGGAAAATGTAGCCATATAAGGAGAAATAATATTTTGAAAAGGAGGGAAAGTACTAGGATTCCCATCAAAAGGAATTCCTTGATTGGTGGACTCTAGAGTTGTTGCAATATGTCTCAACCTAAGATCAAATAAGGAGTGATGTGGAGGATGTTATCCGCAGTCAATTGATTTTATTTTAATCAAAATAACATAAAAAATCAAAAGAGGGATAATCTAGGTAAAAGGATTACCAAGTAACTATGAACTGAGATATACTACCTCAGTAAACCAAGGACTTAACATATCTGCAGGAAATCTCCCCGAATGTTGTTTTTGTTTTATCACAGTATACAAGGTGACTGAATCAGTTACCCGATGGATAGCAACCTAATGTAGTCCTCTCAAATATACTCAAAATTATGTGGAGGCCTAATCCATGTTAGCGATGTCTAATGTGAAATTGCATAGTGAGAGCATTCCTTTATACTTTTCATACTATAACACCACCATATATACCCAAAAGTACATGGATGAGGTATGATATACTTACGTACATGGAGAGGTATCACACTCAGAATGTATTGCAGAAAATTAGCAACAAGTGCTATGTTTAATGACGCCGGAACAAGTATCTAGCCTAGACCTCTAAATGTTATGTGTTAAGTTACATTCCTCCATTAGGTTAATTGAGATAAATTTTAGTTGATCTTGTTTAAAAGTTTGCCTTTCAAGTTCACCACATGATGTTTCTGAAACTCCTAGAATGCAACTAAGATGAGAAACATTCTTTTCATTTGATTTGAACAATTGAAACCATAACTAAAAGGGATAGAGTAATTAGAATCTTTAAACAAGAAGCATAGAGCACCAGCACCTAACACAACTTTCCCTTTACTTTTCCTACAAGCACACACAAACTTCTAAATGCATTATGCATGTTTTTCTTTTCATTCCATTAATATTTAGATGAGCATAAGGAAACTAAATGCACAAACGATCAATCAATGCTTTTCACAAGAAATGAAGACTTTCCAACTATTTCTTTTTCAAAAAAATGAAGAGTTTACGACAATTATCTTTTATAAAAGACTAATCGATCTAAGCTAACTTTGACAATGAATTAACACATATTTCATTAAATTTGGAAGTATTTAGTGGATCTAGAATATAAAACTTTAACTAGATTAAGTTTTTTCAAAATGGGGAATTAGAAATTCACTTAGTTCACTAATTTCAATGTAGATATTCATGATTTTTTGTGAAAAATTATCATGATAAAATTTATTAAAAATATTCATATAAACTTGCAAAAGCAAATATTTCACATCTAAATCTTAGATTCCTTACATTATCTATTTTAATATTTTTATGGGTTGTATTAAAATATAAGTTTGTTAAGGTTCTTTTATGAAAAGAATGATGAGTATTTTACTATTACTAACCCATTTAATTATAATCTGATATAGTAAATATCACGTATGTGTTAAGTTACAATTATTACTAAGACAATGTTGGCACAATTTAAAAGTCTATCACCTTTGCAACACTAGTAATATCGTTGAAGATTTAAAAAATCGCATAGATCATCGAGTTTATACTATTATTGGATTTAAATTTCAAAATACTTGTGATGCTACCAACCTTCTTGATCTTTTAACTAAACAAAATTATGATGAGCCTGAAACACTACTTTTAATGCTTTTTGAGCATAACAATAAAATTCGAAATAATTTCGGGTAATACCTTTTTTCCTTCTTATCTACCATATTTGGTCTTGGTGGATGATAATCATCATTATCACCATCATCATTTCATACTATTATAGGAAATTTACACCATTTTAGAGTTTAGGAAAAAATATTTTTTTACGATGAAATTAAATGTTGAATGCGAGTAGCAGCATAATTTATTTTTATTTATTATTTGTACTTTTGTGTTAAAAACTAAGTTGATTGAGGATTAATGAATGAATAATAGATTAATATGAAAGATACATATTAAGTATAAAATTATTTAACGACAAATGATCATAGTAATGTGTCCAATATATACCAACATAGATCCATCTTAAGTACAGATGTAGGGATCAAATTACTTCATGTGCAAGCATTTTTAGAGTGCAAAATACAATGTGTTATTTTTTATTGTTGAAACTGTATTTTTGAATGCTAAATATAGTATACATAAGACCAATAAAAAATTCAACCATAAAAACTAAGTTGTTATATATATAGATATATATGAAGTTGATATTGACATAAATTAGTTAATGTAGATCTTCAAATTGTTTATTTGAATTTCTACTTGAAATATTTTCTAAAAGTATAATATTTAAACATCTCATTCACACATTTTTTTTCTTCTAATTACTTTACAACATATTTTTTTTTTTATTTTTCTATTTAGAACATAATTTTTTTATTTTAAAGGGGCACAAACGGACAGACAAACTTACACATCTCCTCATACTGGGTTGTAGGATGAGCCTCTCAACTCAATTACTAATCATTTTAATGCTTAAAGTCAATCATTAATTAAAATAGTAACAAAGTAGTACAATTTGATTATTTTCAAATACAAGAGGAAAGAGAAAATTGACTAAGCTATTTATTACAAATGTTTAGTTTTTATTCCTGTAGTGTTTAAAGATATTGTATTGAAAATAACATAACAACATTCATCTATAACTTAGATTCCTTACATCATTTCTATTATCATTAATATTTATATTTATGTATTAAATTTGACTCATAAATAATAGATTTTGTAAAAAAATAATTACCTATAAAGTTTTTTAACAACATATTAATATTGTTTTTCTTACTATTATTGACCATTTTAAATTGACACAAACTACTTTTCCTAAGTTGAGTACAAATTTATTATAATATTACAATGTTGGCACCACTTCAAAATCTATAAGAGGAAATATTTATAAGTGTAGTTGTGTTGTTCAATGATCAAAATATTTTTTTATAAATTAGAGTGCAACAAAATAGAATATTTGATTTATATCAATTATAATAAGGAATATGAAGGAAAACTCACTTCAAACATTATTAGAAATGTCTAGCATCTATTCATTAAGTGTTTAAATGATTTATATTGAATAAAATACTAATTAGGTACCCCACTATTGGTTTAATAGACCAAGTTTAGAAGATGTTTTAAGTGTATTATTGAATTTGATTATGCATATTTGATATGGTGAGAAGTCATGTTGGTCAAATAAAGCTTTGAAAACTTAAATATTTTATGGCAATGTCATGTAATTTGTATCAACACATGATTAAATTGAAATACTAAATAATGTAAAACTCCAAAAATAATATGAAGGTAATATTTTATATACAACAAATATTGAAAAGTGTATTTGAATGTATATTAATGGATCCTTCAAAAAGAAATTACAATCATGAATCAATAAACCTAATCTCAAGATATGTGTTCTTGCAATTTTCCTTCTTTCGCATCCATGCCCACACTATGGTATTAATTAGAATAGAACCAAGCTCTGTGTCATCAGGATTTGGTATCCAATATTTCTCTAGAAAATTTCCATTGTATTTCCCTAACATAGGCTTTGACTAGTCATCCTTTACATGAAAATTCTCAATTTCATTATCCCTAAAGATATCTGAGATGGATTTTGCCATCCAAATCATCTGTTATGCATCCTCATTTCCTGATCTAACTAGCAACATCCTTCCTTTCTCAACATCAATCATTGGATTGAATGTTGGCTTTGGCTTGTTTCATTTGGATCCAACATATATTGGTTCACCTATCGCATTATAAAATATCCATCAATATTACATGAAATTACATGGAGTGCATTACAATCAACATCAATGCTTTGCCTTCTCTTGGGCGAGAAATCATCGGAAGATGAATCACTTCCATATATTATTCTATGATCATTATAGATTCCATCTAATGTTTGAAGAACTCTTTCCCAATACACTACTTTATTTTTCCATTCCTCTGTAACAGTTGGTGAATGCTCTTTCTCGATAGTGTATTTCCACATTTTTGTTTATGATGTTATCCCTTCGTTTAGTTCTTTTAAATCGACATCATTATATTTGGAAGCTAAGAAATATGTCTTCCCTATGGGAATTATAGGTCAATGTTCACCATCTCCAGAACTCAACTTGTTCTGACCAATTAGTATATCTAATTGATTCTTTGTACCTTACCATTGAAACATCATTGAGTACAAGAAATTGAAGGTATTGGAAGCAATAGTGCATTTTTTCCCTCCTTGGTGTACCCATTAAGGAAACTTTTGAGGTCATAGACCTTGTCAATAAGTATAGGTGGAAACACTTGATTTTCTTCAATTATGCAATATGTTTCCATCATTTCAGGTTAAGAATATATATCTTTACTTTTTAGGTTGGAAGACATTCTTCTGTATGTTCCATCTATGTATTCATGAGTGTGCCCCACAAGTAAGAACCCAACCTCAATAGTGATGAAGACACCAAGTGCAGTTAAAAGTGATACAAACATGAGAAAACAACAATTCTTATTATCACTTGCTGCATTGTCCAACTGTAACAACAATCGTTGAGGAAGAGGTTTAAAATCAATATTTTGACTTTTTGATCTTCCATGAGATATAAAATCATCCTTGTACACTTGACATTTTGAGTAAATAGAGGTGTCAAGTAATGCATTTGTAAGTGGGTTTCTTGAACTTCCACTTTCATAATGTAGATCACCATATATATCCATTTGTGGGTCTTCAAGGTCCCTTAAGGTCTTTTCAAGGGATGTAATAGTAAATTGTGATCCCATATGTACAAATGGTAAAGAGAAATGACCAAAACCTGTTGTCTTATGCCCATGTGTAAGTATAACTATCAACGACAAACATAAATTTGTTCCTACAATAGATTTTTATTTGAAACGTAGCCTTGGGATTGAAGTCTTTGTTTCGTGCACTTTATCATGGATAATGCTCAAATACTCCTTTGGAAACCACTCTAACATAATTATGTTGGCATAGTACCATTATCTTCCACACATAACAATATTGTTATGTTTGTTCAACCTACCTCGTGCCTTTTCTTCCAACTCTTTTGTAGTTTTTGACTTCATTTGTGCTTTCAACACAATACATTCACTACATTTACTAAAGTTGGTGTTCTTTGAAAATGCCACATCTTGAAACTTAGTATTCCATATCTTTCTCATTGTTTACTGTGATATTGATGGGTAATTGAGCTTTTGAAGAGCCTCATTGCTCTCTTTTAACAAAGAATTTTGTGTGTAAGTCGAAGGAAGAAATATTGAAGGAGAATATGTTCCATGTTTTTCAACCTAATGTGTATAGTTTGGTGGAAATTATGAATTATCCATTACAATTTTGTGCAATATTTCTATGGTTTCCTTTGTGTGAGCTCGTGCTTTGCATGCGTTGGTGTTACCATGAATAGCTTTTATCTATCCATGTTGGAAATAATGTTGGTAGCTATAAAATGTCCTTTGAGGAATCTTATGTATCTTATACCAGGCTTTCTTACAGATAATATTCCCATTAAATGTCATGTCATTTACATTTCTAACAATAAGTGGCAGGCCATGGCCATGGCTCTTTCACTTGACTGCATTTGACAGGAGTGAATTTAAAACAAATTCCCTAATACTATTTTTATTCATTTGTCTCATACCCCTCCTAGCACCTGAAATGGCCTTCCTATCCACATGTTGAAGACAATATTTTCTACAACATATACCTGCTACCAAAAGTCAAATTGCTTTCACTTCATCTATTTTTGTTTGACATTTTCCAATTTGTTTTGTAGCCATATATCGTTTAATACTTTTATATGGCCTTGTTACATGCATATCAATTGAGTTTCTATATTTTTCATTACAGAGATACCCATCCCATTTGTTTAAGAGATTTGTGTCCTCTATAACATCCCATATCACCATTTCCTTGGGTGGCTCCTTGAACTTTTCCTTGACCCTTAATATCACACCTTTGTTGTCCACCAATTTCTTTATTGGCCATCTAACCAAAAAATATATAGGCTTATCCCCAATTCTTTATATCTCACAATTTCCATCTATCAATTCCAAAAAAACAACAAATTCCATTACACCTAGTGTTTCACCCTCAACAATGTGCTCCTCACAGACATTAACTAGCATTCCTTTGGCAATGCACATGCTTGTTCCATGAATTGAAGTGTAAGAGAAACCTTTTTACATATGAATCTAACCCTATCTTGGGGAATATTAATGGCATGATCATGAGAGTGAGGCTCTAAATCTAATTTTGGCCAAATCTCATAAGATTCCAATGCACCCCCTAATGTATGCTCAAATCCTGTTGGATGTGGTAGAGGAGCATCATGTTTTAACGCCTTCTCAATTTTAACCACTATGCATCCTTTATTTACCATATTTCTATGCACTTTATGCTAAAGCTTTGAATTGAATATGGAGCCCTCACCCAACTTCAATCCACGTTGCAGAAGATCTACCTCGTCTCCAATAGAAAATGTAGAAGAAACATTTGCACCTATAAACGGATGTAAATAAGGTTAGTATTTATTCACTAAAACATTTACTATACTATCAGTTATATTTAACACATGCCTCAATATTTTGATTTAACTATGTTATGTCTCAAATCTATGATCTTCCATGG
>APFE030320976.1:297798-309327 GCA_000404065.3 Pinus taeda
GAGATGTAGATAGTATCATAGAATGAAAAATATAACCTCATATCAAATCACCAAGTTCCTATTTAACTTTAGAAATGACACTTTTAGTCTTGATCCATGTGTATGAATAATGATCATAAGAAATTTGTAGAAGTTAAAGAACCAAAACATGGTCCTTTGGAAAATATAAGAAATTCCAAGATCGATGCCACATAAGATGTCTAAAATCCCCATGAGAAGGAGAAATTATATTTATATTTCACTTAGTGAAGATTGTTTATGTTTGAACTTGATAATAGAAAGCCAAACTAGAGGTTTTCTTCCAAATAAAAGTTTTGTTACTGTAAATACTAGATAATTCTCTTTTTTATTCTAAAAGCAAATAAATTGCATTGGAAGAAACATATAGTATACCTCAATAAGAAATTTATTCATAAACTTCAAAATTATACAAAGATCACATTATTCTCCATGGATCAAATAATTATGATTGGATTATTGTGTTTGTGCCAAAGGAAAGCTATACCGTTATATTTCCTTCCAACTGAAGCACAAATATAGTGCCAACAATAACATATATTTATATGCGATTATTTTGCACTATCATTGATCTTCATAAATTCTTCCAATTTCAATAAAAAGGCATATCAAAAACTATAACTCTAACCATTGTGATTATTTAAACAATGTCACTCTTAGAGCATTGGTTGCATAAGTGTAATGGTGTCTAGAAAAAAGTTAGTAATCACTAGGTATCCTTCTTACATAATCACAAATGCACTGCCAAGAACAATATCAGCGCACTAACCTTGGTGAGGGTGAAATCATGATAGTTTTCCTTTTGGCACAAGAACAAAGATCTAGTGCATTCTATAATTCCTTCTGACACAAATACAAGCACATTTCCAACAATAACTTTGCATTGTGAAAAAAATTAACGCATGCAAGATTTACTTCTATCACAAACACAGAAACATTTTCAACTACAAGATGAAGAAAATTTAACACATTCTAACCTTCCTTATAGCATAATGACAAACACATTTCTAATAACAACATTGCATTATGAAGGAAATATAATGTGCTAGCTTTCCTTCTATCACAAGTAGATGCCCATTTTGAACAACAACATTGCACCACAAATGAAAGATAAGAATTAATATCATTCCTTCTACGACAAACATAAGCATATTGCTAGAAGCAACATTGCATGGGCAAATAAATCTAACACATGCTAGATTTCCTTCTAGCACAAACAATTGAATTGAAAACAACAACACTGTAATGTGAAAGAAATCTAGTGCACATTAGATTTCCTTCTAACGGATATACAACCACATTCTCAATAAACTCATAGAAGGGTGAAAGGAATATAATGTATGCTCGATTTCCTTCTAGCACAAACACAAGCGCATTATAACATTTCTAGGTAAAAGAAATCTAGCACATGGTAATATTTACTTCTAGCGTAAACAAAAGCATATTGCCAACAACCACATTGTAGTGAGAAAAAATCTAATGCATGTTATATTTCTTCGAGCCAAAATAGAAACATGTTGCCAATAACTACATTGCAAGGTGAAGAAAATCTAACACGTGTTAGATTTACGCATAGCACAAACACGACCAAACAACAACATTTTTGCCAAACAAGTAGTTCAATAAGACATGAGTAAAAAGGCCTTATAACTCCCTTTATTAGATAATGCCACTCAACATCTAGAATTTTCAAAGTACTCATAAAATCTTTATTAGATTGAAGTTGATTAGGAGATAGTCTTTTAGGCTTCTCGTGGCCAAAATGGTTAAACTTTATCAGTAGAGATCTACAAGATATCACTCACAACTTGAGAAATAGATAAGTCCACACGTGAAGTTAAAGGATCCTTTCTAAGTCTTTGAATTTCCACCATTAATTCCACATAGGAATCGTGAGCAGACTTTATCAATTCCTTATTCCAAGAGGCAATAAGTTGATTGTGTGTGTCATGTTTATTTCCTAAAGCAGTTACAAGGGCTTCATTTTCATATAGTGTGGCATATAAGAAAAAATACAATGATCATCACTAGCATGCTGACTGAGAAATTCAATGGAAGGGGGCATAAGATGCAATTATCTAAACAATCCCTCATAGTTTTTCCATTCCAGGACACATTTTTAGCAACACCAGAAATTTGAGCCAAGTTGTAAGACATATACCTCTTGTCTAATGCCACACTTGTCTGTCCGAAGCCAAGGGTCATAGCAACAAGCCATTTGTTAGTAATTTCGCTCCCATCTTCAACTATACATACATCTATAGTATGAAATTTTGTCGTAACACTTGAGCTACTAAATAGATATGATATTTGAAATTTTCTCTATTTTTTTTTCTAGAAATAATGTCCTTAGAATAGAAAATATGGGACCCACAAAGACAACATATTTCTAGCATGGAAATGATAGTCCTGTTTCTTGAGTTGACAATAACACCTACTCAACTAACATAAAAACCAACAATACAACAAAACTATGATCTTTAAATTTGTTAAATAATCATTTGGTTCTCTTATCACCACTTTTAATAACGTCTTTTGTAGAGTTAGACTTCAAAGGTATACAAATAGTTTTAGAATCAGATGAGCCCTAAGAAAGAGTTTTGCTAATAGAAAGTGGAAGAAATTGATCTTGGAACCTCCCAAGCAAACTTTTACCTCGTAAATAATACTTTTTTTCACTTGGTGACCTCGAAGGTATAAAATTACCAAGGTTCAAAGACATATTAAGGACCAAACCCAAAGGATCAAATAAATAAAGAAATCCATTAGAAACTATCAATGGAAGGCCACATAGTAAGTAACAACTCAGTAAGCCTGCACCATAGCTATGGGTTTGACCTCGACTTTTCCAAGGAGGATTAAGATAGAGAATTCATATTTCCTCCATACATAGCACAATCTCTTCAAAATTAATTATGAGAGAAGGCCCCTCAAATTGACCTAGATTAGGTTGAAATAAAGAATGTCATGGGTGATCCCACTTATCATAGATAATGTGTAATTTCTTTGCTTGGCATTGGTCTGCTATCTCTAACAGGTCAAACAATATAAGGTCATCATTCCCATATCTCTGAAACAATTCACTTATTCTAGTATGATCCATACAAGGAAAATCTTTTGACATTTCTTGATCTATAAATGAAATATATCGTAAGGACTTTGCACCAAGTCACTCAACCATATCATTACTTATAAATCAACAAAGTGTAATGGTGATTCTCTGTTGTGAAGACCCATATGGAAAGTGGTGTATTGATGATAATACCAATGTAACTACTACTAGGATACCCACTCACCATTCCCTTTATCCTACAAAACACTGCCGGGTGTGAAATTGTTTTTTTGCCAAGTGTTTTCTTGAAAAGGGGAAAGTAATGAATAATTTAAACTAGCAGAAAAACATTCTTTGGGAAAAACAGCATGGAAAACATGAATCCTCATCTCCTTACCAAGCAAGTCAGGCTAAGTAAACTTGATTGATATCCATGACCATGGAACTATACTAGTGGTAAAATTTGTTGTTTTCACTATGATTGGTGATGAACCTTGAAAGACACACATGCTATCATCTTCAAAATGTTAACAATTACACATCCATGGCATTTCTAGTTCTTCCAACTTCTATGACGTAATCAGTGTAGTTGAAGCCTTGGAGATTTCTGGATCCAGTGTTCTTAGAAGAATGTGGTAGGGTTAGAAGTTGGTGTCCAAGCAGTTACTCACCTTTATCACAAGCTGACCAACTAGTTTTCCTATTTTATATTAATCTCAAGATCTTCTTACATGCCACAAACACAACAAGGTATTGTAAAAACAATCTCTCTCAGTTTCTAAAGGAAAGAAATCTCTATGAAATGACGAAAGATAATTTTTTGCTATTTTTCTAACATTTATCTCAAGAACAATGTCGGAGAACTCATAATCCACTGCAGCATTTGAAAATGACACAAGGCACTGATTCTCAATCATTTCTTGTTTGCTAGAATGAACTAGGTCCCATAGAAGGTAAGTTTGTCAACCCAAAATTTACTTGCACAACTGGACAGTTAATCTAGCTAGACTCCATCATGTTGGCTTGTTAAAATTCACAAATAGGGCCAAATTCCACTTTGGACAGCTCCTATGGGAAAGATTACTGCAAAATTAAATTCCTCTCTTTGATAAGACCAAAATCGATCTAAAGATCGCCAAATTTGGATAAGGAAAATGGGTTTTGGAATTTATGTTCTTGATAAGGAGAGAGTTGTAGGTCTAAGGCACCATGGGCGGATGCTAGAGGATTGTCTAGGAAGTGTAACTCCTGATTATGAGAGTGATTTTCTTGTTGGATAGGGCCTCAGTCAGAGGTATGCTCATTGGGTATTTTTTTGTGCCATTTGGTGTGTTCAATCTCTATTACAAGCCATAGAAAGACCGTTGCTGCAACAAATTATTGGTAAGCAGTTTGGAGGGTGTAAAATCCTTCTCTAGGCCACATATGCATAGGTAAAAGCACAGCTAGGTCAAGCACTCTTCCAAATGTTTTGGAATGATTTGTAATCTCTCATAGGTCAAAACTGTAGCAAGGAGGAAAATGCATACAAGAGGGAGTTATGCATGATGTTTGGGCTTATCATAGTTGGATTTTTCTCTCCTATAGAAGGCCACAACCCTAGTTGTGTGTTACAAGTAGGTTGTGGACCTTGACAGCCTTGGACAAGAGGCGGAAATGCTAGTAGGGGGCCACAAGCCTTCAATCTCATGGATAGGAGACTATGACTCTTATCTTTTGTTTGAATAATAGTCGAAACCATCAGCAAATTGGAAGAGAGGGTTTGGAGGAAGCCCATAGTTAGGTAGGGGTCTAGGATCAAATAAACAAGGTTGTAATAGTTTTCCACCAAACCTTCTCAATAATTGGCATTATCTCGATTCATCATTACAGAAGTGTTTCAGCCCTTTAAGATCCTCGACCTACATTCCTTCTATGACTCACATTTTATGATTTTCATTCTATAAAATTTAACCCACCTGGTGTTTATAAGAATCACTACATATCTCTCTAGTTGCATGACAATGACTCATTATATCTACACAAAACCTTGATATTTAAAATAGTCTATTCAAACTACATATTGGCCATGATACAATCGATAAGGTATGACACATGGAAATTGATACTCTGCAAATCCCATGATAGTGACTATAATTCTCATCTATAACATATGTGTACTGTTGTAACCCCGTAGTCTAACATAATTCATGTTTCATTAACTTCGTACTAATCAAGCTTGCACATGTGATTATTATTTGAAGTAATCTAAACTATAATCTAGCAAGAGATAGCTTGCTCCTGTAATATGACCTTATCTCACTGCCCTGAAATCAGTATCTATGATATATATATACTTAGATCTGGGTTATAAATTGACAAGAACCTTGCATAGAAGTAACAATGACAATGTTAAGTATTTAGCATAGTAAACCCTATAGCTGATGGTATAAGATATAAATATAAATGGGACAATCCCAAGGATGAAGATAAATGACAGAAGCACCATATGGGGTTCAAGTTGATCACACCCTTATATTGTCACAATCTTTGAAGATCTAATTTTATTAGTTGAAATACCTTTGTGGCTTAGATCTAAAGAGTATAATTTGAGGTAGTATGTCCTCAGCTTTTCATCTTGTAAAGATCACCCTTGGAACACTATGATGATTACGTTGTTCACTTGATCATAATTTATTGGTGGCTTACTACTATTGAATGTTTCTATATCCTTTCTAGAGATTGAAATATCAATTCATTTTCTCTAAAGCAATAGCGCGAAAGGTCACTTCAATTTCTTCTCTAGATATTCTATTGACAATACTTTCATATAGTTACATTTGTTGAGAGTAGGTGTTGTATGAATTTTGCAAAGGTTGAGAATTGTGAAAGTCTTGACATTGAGATCACTATAGATGAGTCAGTACTACTGCATACACAATTGTGAAATAATGATTGCAGGGTAGTACAATGCACATCAATATTGAGAGTCGATGTTCTTGGTGGTGCCTAGGGTTTGTCTTTGGGTGAGATTTTCAAAATTCTATATACTGATTTATAGTATTGATAACTCATATGACAAGATGCATGTGGAAGAAGATGAAAGATGGAAGATTTGCTGATCAGAAGTTCGAAGGCCTGCTTAATAGATTAAGTAAAGCTACCAAGGTTTTCAAAGTATTTTCCATATGTCTGTAGCTGTATAGAATATTAAAGCAGTTTCTTTGATATCTTGGGAAGTTAGAATATGTTACTATTAGTATGATTATGTATGACAGTCAGGGTACATCTTGATGATGTATGGGCTTCAGTTCTCTAGAAGTACACTACATTCATCTGGCATATTAAACCTTGAATAAAATATATTGTTTAGATTCATAATCTGTTGAGAAATCAATAAATCTCAGGGTCTATATTTGATAATAGGAGTATCTAGGTATTTATAGTGATTAGGGATTGATACAGATTCATTTTCAATATATTCCTAGAAACTGTTATTTTTTACAGTTTTCTTTTTCCTGGAAACAAGAGTTCTAGGGCTCACATGGTAGAAATGCTTAAGTAGGTTGATCCTCAAAGTGATTTTGTTTTGATAGGACCATAAATGTCACTATGAATTAACTCGTGATTTATGTATCTCTCAATTTAGATATTTCAAAGCTATCCATCTTCTTCTTTCCAAAAACACATGCTTCAGCTCTGACGCCAGGTCAAAATTGAAGAAAATTAGCATCATGTTATCATTGGAACTAGATCACATAGACCATTCAATAAGAGAAAAGTACTATGAAATGAGACACTGACAATTTTATTACAAAGACAGAGCAAAAGAAAATGGGTTTAGAAGCACATGAACATATAATAGAGATTTTAACACTAAACGTTCCTATTCTTATGACTGTTTATTTGCCCAATTATAACCTTTCACTTCCTATAATCTCTCTCTCACCACATATGTAGCCAAGTTTGTCTTCTTAATGACTCACCATTTTACAGACCCTCAAATTACACCACACATAATTGTTTCATGTACACTAATTTCAAAATTTGACCATTACTTTAATGACCTAACATTTTAACAATAGAACCAAGGCAAGCCTTTCAGGACCTTTCCTATAAGAGCTCACATCAAATCCCAAGATCCCAAAATGGCTTTTCATGGTTGCACTCAACCTCTAACAGATATGTCACCTATACTAAAGTGACACAAATTCACGTCATTAAAGATGGTGTGACCGACCATAAGCCTTATCCACTAGATAGGGAATTGTTTGTTGGGGAAAATAAAGTGGAATGATGAATGAGGTGTAGCATGATTTTGGTGAGATCTAACCAATTTTGGGAACAAAAGGGTAATCACAACAAATATGCACAATTGTGGTATCATTAAAATAACCTATTTAATCATTAAATCTATCAATGAAACAGTGATCCTCATTAATCCTTAGTGATAAATGAAGAGCATCAAGACAAAGTGTGCTAAAATAGTTTGTAGTTGTAACTAATACATGTAAAAATTACCTTAATGGCTTTATTGGAAGTTGTCTAAATCAAATCCTGTTGGAACTATCTTGCTACAAGAATAAAAATACACATAAGAAGCATTAGACTATATTTCCAAAAGGTTGCTCACCAAAACGCCAATTGGTTATTAGGGAATGATATAATTTATTTCTTGTCATATCTTCACCTTTATACATAAACTATTATGTATGCAAGTTCAGCCTTTTAGGATCTAAAGCACCCATGAATGTGCCTCTGCATATCACTGATCACATAAAATAGTTTGAAAATAGTTGAATTAATATGTGAATACACATTGAGAAACAAAATCTGCATCACATGTTAGCAGAATATCAAATATATGCATAACATCAATAACATAAATTATTTGTTCTCAATTATTTCTATTGCGATGGATTCATTGTAAACCTATACAAAATGTTTGGATTGACAAAGTAATAGCTAGCATTGTAGAATTCACACTGGAATCTGTCTAATCCAAACACTTACCATCATCATTGATTATGTTTGAGAGGGTAGCTGCTAACTTACCCAAGCTCAAAGACTAGTCACACAATATTCTTTGTGCTTAGTCTTTGCAATTGAAAATTCTTTTGTAGGTAGAATTAAGAAGTAGAATGTTTTTCGATTTCATGTTTTAAGCCTACCCTTGGTTGATTTGATAGTGGATATTATCTTCAAGCCTTGTTTTGAATATAGATCCCCTAACAATCCTTACACTATGATATTCTGCAAATGATTAGATCATAAACAATCATAGAAATGGAAATGGTTTTCCATTGAGAAGAATCTATATACCCCTCTCAAGGTCCTGCAAGGCAAGGACATGGACTGAAAATAATATATATACTTTTCTCAAAAGAATATATATATGTTATGCATGAGGTTAATTCTATACTATCTTGAGGAAAGAGGAAAGGCTTGGGTTAGATCTGGTAGTCCAAAGGGAATATCTTTTATTGCTAGTCTAATTGAGGGCTTTCTCGAGCATTGGGGCCCTGGGTTCCGATGATATGAAAATACCTTTCAAGACCTTGTGGTAGATGTACAAGAAGAAGAAGCTCCCACCTCTCTTGAAGATGATAACAGTATCACTAAAAAAGACCCTCCAAATTCACAAGATTAGTTCTTGATGGACACGCTACTTGTGACCAATGTGGCCCCACATTAAACCCCATCCTCATCAAAGAAAAACTATGTGCTGATGTATCTGTCCTAGATTCTATGAATGATTTGCATGAAAACAAGGAGTATGATAAAAAAATTCACCATTGCGAGGATTCCAGTCATGATTTCCTACATGAAAAATTGATCAACAAAGGAAATGAAGAATTTTTTAATATTTCCACCAATGATACAACCCATATATAGTTCTAGATAGGTAGAAACCATGTTTCTACTCCGAAAGATCAACCATATGAAAAGGATGATGAA
The DNA here is from genome assembly GCA_000404065.3 of Pinus taeda. Taxonomy (NCBI): domain Eukaryota; kingdom Viridiplantae; phylum Streptophyta; class Pinopsida; order Pinales; family Pinaceae; genus Pinus; species Pinus taeda. Next base: position 306,806 of record APFE030320976.1, read on the forward strand.
GATCATGTTTCCCTTGTTGATAATTTAAATCTTGAAAACACTTTTGAGGTCACAAAAATATAGTTCAATCACACTAATCTTATTTTCACAGACACTGAAATTAAGGGAGCTGTAGACTTTCATGGTAATATACTTGGCACCTCAACATTTCATTGTGAGTTTGAGGAGTAATGTAACCCCCACATTTCACTTTGATGTTAATCATGATCGTGTGAGAAATAAATGGAAGTAATCATGATTCCCTATAGTTTGAGGTCAATAAACTCAAAAGGTTTTTCAAAGCTATTAATGTAATAATGTGACCATTATTATTATCTGATTGAAGAAACAATTAATATTACAGTTCAATCCTCAAAGATCCTATATCATGGAATCCGATAGTCCTACTATTTTTTATGCCTACAATCTGAATTTATTCCTCAAGCCTAATGGGATAGGGAAGTCTCTTCCTTTTACTGTCAATACTCATCTGGAAGACAACACACAATTATTGAAGCTTTCATTCATACAGATCCATTGGGTATTCCTTGGTAGAATAACAAAGAGTATGTCATAAACACACAATTATTGAAGCTTTCAGTCATACAAATCCATTTCCACGTTTAGATGGCTCTAATGTTGACAATAACAAAGTTGGACAGCCCAGAATATTAATGAAACTTGTAATGAAACCCTTGATGACATATACAACTATAGTGCTGAGAATGAAAATGATGTCAAGAAAATAACTGATGAAGAATACAGACTTGACCAAATAAAAAATTTCTCTCTAGACCACATCAAATGCAAAAATGTTCTCTTCTTCATGAACAAGCGGACAATCATTCATGCACTATATTTTTAAAAGGCAATGTAGACAACGAACCTGTAACAAATCCACATGAAGTCAATGCTGAGGGACAATTTTGGGGCCTAGAAAAGGTGCACTCTGGAATGATCGATGATATAGGTCAAAATGATCTTGAAACTAGCAAGAGGATAGTCTCTCAACCTAGTCATAAACAACATATGGCTACTCTGACCACTAAACTTATGGGCTTTACGGATTGATGGTGATACAAGCACCGTTATGAAATTTTGTGTCTATGTATCAATTTTTGGGCATTATATTTCATAAACGGACTCTAAGACGTTACTTATAGTGGACCACTATAAAACAATCAGGTTCCATCCTTCTAATTCCCTTCATTGTGTGTTCAATTTTTGAATGAGAAATGACCATTTGTGGGTATTATTGGTCTTTTGGGTCAAATGTGCATGACCTTGAAGGCTCTAATTTTTCACTGGTAATAAGATGAAGTTAAATCAACAAAAATGGATCTTAAAAAAAAGTTTTGTACCATTACTTGGGTCAAACTTATCGGTCCATTGATCATTGCAATTACACAATATTAGAAACATCCAGACACCTGAAGTCTCTAAACAAAGAATCTGGTGTAAACTCATTGACTCCAAACAACAACATTACTGGAGGCGGGCGTCAGAAATACCATGTAACATCTAATGGGAAAATACATTCTATGCATGAAATCAAATGCAGTCAGGGTATTTTCTAATGTTAAAACCCTGGAAAATTATGAAAGACGTACTCATTCATTTCGATTAAAGGTCGAAATATCGGTTATAATATAGTGCAAGGTAATTCCAAAAATATCTTAATTGGAGACAAAATACACTTTCTATTAATATGTTTCCAAAGCTAAACAACTACATTCATACAAGAAAGAAGGAATTATCTAAACTATTCAATACTTCCTAACAACTATAACCCATTCCAAACATTAAAAAAATGGCATTTCATCTAGGGATACTAAAAAGAAAATGGAAGAAATAAGTGAGTGAACTGATAAGAAAAAATTAAAACAAGTTCCCAATAAGATATTCTCAAGGGGAATCTATGGAAGTTCATTCATATTCTCAAAGTAGACAATGACATGAAAACTTTCTTGTTTGTAACTGAGGAATACCAGAGCACAATGAAGATGCCAAAGAAATATATTTTTACCTTGCAAGTTATCGAGTTTAAAGTGCATGATGCTAATCAATACCAAATACAAAAGTGTAGGGTATGGTAATGGTGTCAAGATTCCTACAGCAAGAGCAACAATCAAACCAGTCGTATATCCTGAAAGTGCATGCCAAAAATACTTGTAGCCCCTCATAACAGGCAATTTTGTATCATTGCCAAGATCCCTGTTCTTTAGGTACTCAGAACAGAGCACTAAAGCGAGGAGCATCCCTGGAATTTCCTACATTGTGATTCAATATAAAGTTTAAAGAATGAGTATGTGGATGTGAATAAGGTGCTCACTATTTATGAGTCCTCACTTTTAACAAACCGTGACATCCATAGAGATATTGTTCATAAGAACATTTGTGTAAAAAATAAACTAAATAAAGCGTTCAAACAAAATGGTATCTTCCCACTAAAAATGCACCAACTACAACAACAATTTACTGATGGTTTAAACAAATTAAAGAACATGTTAAATAGTTAATACTGATAGAGTTAATGACAGGTT
>APFE030320977.1:39182-50677 GCA_000404065.3 Pinus taeda
TTTTGATGTAGGTGACTGGGTACTCCTACAACTACAACCATATAAACAAATGTTCCTCAAGCAAGCTAAGAAGGATAATAAATTGTCACCAAAGTATTACGGTCCATACAATGTGTTACAAAATATTGGTACTATGGCATATAAATTGGAGCTTCCTACAGCTTCTTGTGTACACCCAGCTTTCCATGTTTCATGTTTAAAGAAGGTTATAGGTGACAAGCTCCCAGTTCAAACAATATTTCCAGAGCTTGATGAGGAAAGAAAAATCATATTAGAACCTAAAGCAGTCACAGAAACAAGAAATTGATGGCTACAAAATCGATCAATTTCGGAGTATCTAATCAAATGGAAGAACTTACCCGCTGAAGATTCCACACAGGGGGATGAGAATTTTATACATAAGTGTCTAGAACTTCTCAAGCATTGAGGTCAACACTTTTTTGAAGGAGACGGGCATGTTAGGTCCCTATAATACTAGTTACCCTCCCATTAATATTTTCATTGTAGCCCTTATTATTGTTATTGTGACCCTATTGTCCCCATATTGCTATTAGTGTACCCCATAGAAGCCCACTATTGTTATTATTGTGCCCTTATATTATTATTGTTATGTCGTCTTTGATTATATTGTCACCCCTTAGACTCCTATATATAGAAAGGAGGTTTAGTCATTTGTATCATCCCAGAATTGTTCATTTGTGTAATGTAAAGGAGGTTCCCCCCTCGAAGAGGTTGATTTTGAAGTCTTTGATCTATTGTTTCTATCTTTTTCTCAGCCAATCCATAACATTCTTTGAATAATAAAAAAGAAAACCTAAAAACTAAGAATAAAATAAAATATATTTTTAGTCTAGGTATTAAAGAAATAAAAAAAATAGAAAAGAATATTGACCAATATATAATATAAATTATTTAATTTAATTTAATTAATCAATAAGTTCAAAAAATAATAATAATAAAAAATTTAGTAAATTTATTGACCCAAAAAAAATGAAGAACTGACAGGGACCTAATGGTCACTAATATTCCAACCATCATCCATATTTAGATTGTAAGGTTTCCTATCAATCTCAATGGCCTCCCTAAAATTCGATGAAGAAAATGATTCACCCTTGCAATGACTCGAGCCTCCTCATGCAAATGTGATGTTTTGTCTTTTCCGCATGCTCTGCCAAAGCTGTGGAATGGGTCCTCGCATGTTTTGTGTAAGTTGCGTGCTCATGGATACTTTGATTTATCGAATGGAGAGTTTCACAAATGTAGAGGGTCCTGCAAGAACATGGAATTTCGTAAACACGTTTCATGTTCTTGACCAGGTCTTTAACAGACCTTAGGGACCTTCAAATGGTGTTAATGGGCCTAAAGGTAGAGGGAACCTTATGCTTCCTCAAGGTCCTAGAAATCGTATCAATCTTCCTTTTGATGAAAGGAAGATGGACACCCGAAATTTGATCATTGGATTCTTTCTTGATTGAAAAACCTTTGCTAGCCCTGAGGAAATATTTGAACCATTGGTGCTAACTATATCCATTAATATTGAACACATTAAGAATATGGCCTTTCTCATTGTAAAGGTGGTTTTCGTTAGAAACTCTTATTGCACTAGTAGTTAAGGTGTTGAGAACACTCAGATTTTGAGCAGGGAAATGATGAGACTTAGCATGAAGATACTGCTATGCATGAGTTTTCTTCTAAAATACCTGGTGGGAAAAATAACCATCATCACTCATTGAAATGAGGACATCAAGCAAAGGTAGACAACCAACAACCTCACATTCCATGGTAAACTTTATGGAACTAGGCTGATTGTTTAGGTGTTGAAAAAAGAGATCCAACTTTTCCCAACCATGAGGCCAGATTATGTAGGTGTCATCCGCACATATTTCCCAGCACTTCAGTCTGAAAGGAGAAGTGGACAAAGCCCTAGATTCAAAATCTTCCATGAAAAAATTAGCCACTATAGGAGAGATGGTTGAACCCATGTCAACACCATATGTTTGTTCATAAAATTCTCCTTCAAAGCTAAAGAAAGTGGAAGTAAGACAGATTTCAACCAATTTAGCAGTATATGGAGCTGTGATCTGTTTAATTATTTCAATGGCCTCATTTATAGGGTTATTAGCTTAAAGGGAGACCACATAAAAACTAACAAGAATATCACCAAGATTCAACTTAATATCCTTTAACTCATTGATAAAAGATTAGGAATCTTTAACAAAGGACACATGACCAAAGGAATCTTTAACAATGGACAAAGGAATATTATTGTCTTACGATTCATGAATGTGTTTGAAATGTCTTTATATTAATAATTTTATTTAGAAATAAAATGTATTTTTCATTGCTTTCTAGTTTAGTATCAAAGATATATTGTGATTTCATATGGTGTAAACATTTTGATTTGGTCAAAATAAATAAAAATAAAAATAACACTATGTTAAAATAAAAATTATGCGTTATTATTTTTTGTATCAATTTTGGTTTAGTAGTTAAGGTAAAGTTTAAAATAAAAATTAAACCTATGTTAAAATAAAAATTCTACATTATTATTTTTTATTATTTTTTTTGTTGGGTTGTTAAGGTAAACTTGACTTGGGAAAATTATCGATGGTTTTTGAGCTTCAAGTTTATCAGAACCCATGCTATTGCCCATGGTATTCATGTGGAATATAGCCTATTTAAAGCGGAGAATTAAATCAACCTAGATCCATATTAACTCTAGATCTACCAAGAACATGGTGGATCCATAGTTAATATTGATATAGGCAGGTATATATAGGAGTGAAGATAATTAACACTATTCCCATTTTTATGTAATTTATATAAATCATTATAATTAAAAATAAAAGGATAATTTTATTAATATTAATAAAGGTAATGTATTATTGAATTTAGGATTCTCTGATCCATATCATGATCCATATCATCATAGTGTTGTCGATACATTTTGAACCATATAGTTGTTGAAGAATCTAGGGCATGCAGAATTACATTGATTCTTCGTTACATGATAACAATTTGTGAAGTGTTTATATAATTTATCTTAAATTGATGTTTACTTCATTATTATCATGCATATGTTAGCTTCATAAAATTTCTATCAAAAACAAAAGAGACAAGAACACAAAGTATTTGGATTTCTTCCAAGGCCAAAAACTCTCCCTCTTGGAGAGGAAAACCCACACAAAATTATTCTTATAGATATTTCCTTGACAAATACCAAGACCATGACCCTTGACACAATCTATCACTCCATCTTTGTTGGGATCATCATCCTTGTTGCACCTTTGAGGTCTCCATTACTGCTACCATCATTGAGAGTACTATTGTTGCACCTTAAGATCTTCACTGAATTGATCCTTTCACCATGACTGGAAATCACCATTGAGATGATCTATGTACCTTCATCGAGATCATGTTCTTCAAGAATGAGATCATGACTAATATGTATGTTATGTACTGCACGAACATCCTCTTTAGACCATCATAAAGATCATGATTATAATCGGAATCATGACTATCCTATAAGGACTTTACCTTCAGATTGAAGGTATGCCAAGAGGGTGTTAATCTAGGTTATGCAGCTCCTTATATCCATCCGAGGAGGTAGATGAACCCTAGATCTAACTTACCAAAAATGTGAATCCTCTGCTCCTTTTACACTTGAAAATTCAGAGACAGATTTTTTAAATTTTCTTGTGTTGTTTTCACTGACCCTTCGTGGGTATTTATAGTAATTTTCCCATATATGTAAGCCCACATGAGTTTGTGAACCATCATGACTCTTTATTGGGCCGAAATGACTTTCATTTTCTTAATTAATTTGATACTAGACCCAACATGAATAGCTTCTTTTGATTTCGCTTGCTGATTTCTTTGGAGGATTTTTCTTGGTCTTTGGAGGGCTTCTACACACCTTTGTGGACTTGATTACATTTACATAAACTCATGAAGAGTTTCAATACACATAACATGGCTCTTTGAAACATAAATAAATCCTAAAGACATCAAGAAAAATTCTTTCATCTAGTGACACTTCTTGCTCATGAAACCCATGTATCCAGGCATACAAAAATAATTTACTACATCAATTACAAAGATTGTGCCATTATGAAGACCGAACCTAGTTACACTTTCTTCAACACTCCCTCTTAACTAGGGAGGTATTCATAATGGTACTTTGTCATTCTTAATCTAATGAATTTCTCACAAGAAGAATGATATTTGCAGTCCATATGTTATAGCATTTCAACCAACATTATTTCCATTTATTAAGCCCTTGACTAATAGCTCTATCGCTCACTTAGATCAAAGCACATTGTTGGTGAGACCAATGACTGATAGACACACATCATCATTGTCTCTCTTAGGGTCATACCCACCCAGGTGTTCTCTGAGGATGCCCTACTAGGACTATTATCATCTTGGGTTCCCATCCCTCAAGAATATCGGTCCTCTTGCCCACTCTTATCTTGGATGCCCTACCACATCCTCAAAGAGTGTCAGATGCCAGATGATTACACAATCCTCCATTCTTTCTTCCAAGATGATGACAAGAATTTTGGGTCTAACTCTTCCTCTTAATCAAGGATGAGTTCCCAGTTTCTATTTTTCTCAAAAACTTACTCGAGTTCCTTTGCTCATAGGAGCTTCCCAGAGCTCCCTCTTACCCAGGGACTCTATCATTAATGCTTTATAGGGTCTTCTAGTTGACTAACAATCCAATACTTTGATGTCATCAATTTCTTCACATGTAGAGTTCAACCATCCATCACTTTCCTTCGTCATGTCATTCCTTCTTTCCCGGAAAGTATCCTCCTTGGCTTTACATATAGGGCTTCCTTCATAAGCTCATCTTTCTTCACTTTTCTTCAATAGTGATTGCTCTGGATCACAAGGTAAATAGTTGTGACATCCTTCATAACTCTCCTTTCCTTGATCCTGCACACATACCGAGACTTTTCCAAGATTTAGACACCAAAAAAAAATTACATATTACCTTTTGGTGATGTCATTCTTCTAGTGACATCTTCTTATAGGCATCAATCATCTTGCATACACGTTGACACATCTCCCAATTATATTTGTTTTTAAGGGTCCTGATCGTTTTAGACTTCCATCAAAGTCTTCACATCATTCCGGGAGGTTTCCTAGTAAAGTCTACCCAACCCTATGGATGTTAACTACCTTCATCATGGTTGCATGTTTCACAATCCCTTTCATCCTCATGTCTTTCATTCCCAGGAGCTCTCAGAGTTATTCAATGGTAATAAACTACCTCATACTACATTATAACTACATATTATGTTTATTTCATCTAGTCTAACTTATGCCTTTTTGCATCCTTTCCCTTTTTATCATGCTTGATCAATTTTACCTACAACCGTATAACATGAAATCAAATACAAATACAATTACAAGTATACATACCTCATTTTTTTCTTCAAGCTACTTTATGCAGCTTTCTTGATTGAATGGATCTTCAATCCATTGATTAGCTTCATTATATCATCATTCCTTTATCTCATGATTTCCACAAATTGGAAATCCTGATGAAACTCTTGTTTCCTTCCCATACTAGCGGATCCTCCATTTAGATACTCTTTAGAATTTAATATATCCCCATCTGGAAAATGTTCCTTTGACCTGGATGACTTCTTCTTTTCTATCAATGTACAATGAGATTCCCAAGAACTATATCCTTCATGATTCATATGAGCTCTTGTTTTGATGATGTCACGATGCATCTTTGTACCATGATCATATCTGCAAGGACTTCTTACAGGATCCTTTTGAGAGGGACACCATCTCATTTATAATGGAGATCCATTATTCCCTCTTTATCTCATCTCTCTTCATATACCTCCATCCTTCTCACGATATGAGTTCCATAGTACCTTTTTGTCTTTTTAACCTTCCTTTACTTATCTGCACTTATTTGAGTTCTATCAACTTGTCTTTCTCTATCTGACATAGAGACCAAAAAACTATTTATGATGATTTGCCACTTTGCTTATTGATGATGATTGTATATTCATATTTTTCCCAGATCTCTCAATTGAGATCTCATGAAGATATTTCTTCATTCTTTGGCACCTTCTATACTTCATTTCAGGGAGTATATCCTCTACCATTTCATGTACCCCTCTTGTGTCTCCTTTCTTACTTCATATAACCTTAACAGTTCTTATGACTTTAAAGGAGATGTTGATGTGCTCACTTTATCTCCTCATAAGGATTCTATCAATCTTATTGCAAGACCTTTTGATGACCTATCTAACCCATCAATCTTCTTACAATGATGAAGTCATTAAACCAAACTTAATTATAAACTAAAAGATACTTACTTGATACGTGAAGATGAGATCTTCAACTTGATCATTGAGGTACATGCGTTGATTCTACCTCCGGATAGGATCCTTGTTGAAGCTTATCTTCAAGCCTTCAAAAATAATCAACTTGAATATCTGATCCTTGCAGCATCAACTTGAGGTTGCTTGTCATGATGTATAGAGACTCATAAATAGAGTTATTAAGGTTTAGTCAATAAACACCTTCATTCTACATCGAGTTATGTCCATATGACTTATGATTGAAGTGTTGTGAGACCCATTGTAGGTGATCTGATTATGTATGCCCTTGAGCATCGAGATTTCGATAATCTGAGATGTGAAGACTATAGAAGTAATGCCATTCTGGAATGGCCTAGATCAAAATTATGGGAGTCACCAAAGTCATTGCCATGAATGTTACATATTTTGACTATTTTCCTTCAAACCCTTTTCTATAGACTTGATGATGTAGACTTCTTCTAGGTCTTTTTCTTTGATTGAAGATCCTTCAGCTAGATTGTTTCCTTGGCCTCTAAATGCCTCTTATCTGCCCCTTTCTTTGACTGTTGAGCCAACCCTCTGATACCATGTTGAAGAATCCAAATGGACATTGGTGGCCATATGCTAAGTCCACTTGGACCCGCACCATTGTTTCTCTCAGCATTTTCAGTTTCCTTAATTGTAGCAAAACTTACTATTTTTAGCAATTTTTCGGGGCTTGAACTTCCGAAGCCATTTTGAGGCCCTAAACGACGTTTTTTGGGAAAATTGGGAGCAACATCTTCCATGGACCAATGTTGCTCTTCCCAAAGTTGTAGTTCTTTGATAGATCTCTCTAACGAGATATTGTGCACATCAAACGGAGATCATATGCCAAAGTTACGACCCTAGGAAGTTGATGTACCAATTTACCGAAATGAGGCCCACAATTTGGTGTTTCATCTTCTAGGGTTATTATTTTGGATGTTCAGGGTTTTCTATTGTTTCTCAACAATAAATACACCTTTGAGCCTCATTGTAACATAGTTCAAAGGCATGTAGCCACCACATCTCTTCTTAGAGATAAGCTACCATCGCCCTAGCTAGTTTATTTCCATTATTGTTTGTAAGCATATTTCAGTATTTTACATTAATGAAATGAAGTATTATTTATGCTACATATCTATGTTTATTGTTATCTCTATATTCCTGTTTAAATCAGGATCAGTGGTATTAGAGCGGTCTTCTTTTTCTCTGTTTTTCTTTGCTTGTCCCCAACAAGGTTGGGATATAAGGAGTTAGGGCTTGAACTAGTTGAACCTTTGCAAGACCAGCCTCGCAAATCCCAACGGCCTCCCAACGCGGATGAGAAGAAAGATGAGGGGGCAAGATATCTTATCAAAATCTTGCACAAAGAATCCCTCGAGTGACAAAGGAATGCTATGATGGACAACTTTGCCTAGATCCTTCAGCGGCTACCCAGAACCAATGCACTGGCTTCCAGCAGCTACTTTAGAAATGTCACACCCTTTAAGGTACAAGTTTATTTTGAAATCCCCATATTCGAAGGTCAGATAGATGCAGATGCTATAGATAAATGGTTAATCTACTAGAGGGTTGTTTTTCTGTTCATGAATTTTCGAGTCCGGAAAAGTTTGTTTTCTCTCTTCTCAAAGCAGCCCCCCACGTCAAGGACTGGTGGGAAACCTACTACAAGCAAAAGGATGGAAATATTGGCTCACTATTTTCATCCACACCCACCTGGAATTCATTCCGGGATGCCATCAAGGAGTAATACTACCTTGTTGGAAGTTATGAGGATCAATACATTAAGTGGACCATGCTGCGACGGGGAAGGGACCAAGACATGCTAGAGTTTACCAATCTTTTCCATACCCTTTGCACAAAGTTGGGTATCAAGGATTCGACGTAGCATTTGATACTAAAATATCGTGGCTGCCTGCACAAGTACATCTAGGAAGAAATAGAATTCCTGAACATCTCCTCACCTGGAACAACATACCGATATGTCGTCAAGGTTGAGCAAAAGTTTAAACAGAAGAAGTGAGACTTTGACCCCTGCCATTGTTTAGTTCATTAAGTGTAGCAAAACTTATTACTTTTAGCAGTTTTTCGGGTCCTAAACCTTCGGAGCTGTTTTGAGGCCCTGAACGACATTTTTGGGGAAAACTAGGAGCAACATGGGTCCATGGACCGATGTTGCTCTTCCCAAAGTTGTATTTCTTGGATAGATCTTTCTAGCAAGATATTGTGCACGTCAAACGGAGATCATATTCCAAAGTTACAACCCCGGAAACTTGATGTACCAATTTACCCAAACAGGGCCCATAGTTTGGCGTTTCATCTTCTAGGGTTAGGTTTTTGGATGTTTAGGATTTTCCATTGTTTCTCAACAATAAATAGGCCTTCGAGCCTCATTGTAAGATAGTTCAGAGGCATGTAGCCACCACATCTCTTCTCAGAGATAAGCTACCATCACCCTAGGTAGTTTATTTCCATTACTGTTTGTAAGCATATTTCAATATTTTACATTAATGAAATGAAGTATTATTTCCACTGCATATCTATGTTTATGGTTATCTCTGTAATTTGTTGCATTCCTGTTTAAATCAGGATCACCTTCAAACCCTTTTCTATAGACTTGATGATGTAGATTGCTTCTAGGTCTTGTTCTTTGATTGCAGATCCTTTAACTAGATTGTTTCTTTTGCCTCTGAATGCCTCTCTTCTGCCCCTTTCCTTGATTTTTGAACCAACCCTCTGATACCATGTTGAAGAATCTAGGGCATGCATAATTACATTGATTCTTCCTTACATGATAACAATTTGTGAAGTTTTTTATATAATTGATCTTATATTTATGTTTACTTCATTATTAGCATGTATATGTTAGCTTCATCAAAATGCTATAAAAAACATAAGACATAATAACACAAAGTATTTGGCTTTCTGCCATGGCCAAAACCTCTCCCTCTTGGAGAGGAAAACCCATGCAAAATTATTCTTATAGAGATTTCATCGACGAATACCAAGACCATGATCCTTGACACATTATGCCACTCCAAGACCAAGACATTAATCCTCCACTTCATCTCTATTGGGATCATCATCCTTACTGCACCTCTGAGGTCTCCATTACTGCTAGCATCATTGAGAGCTCTACTACTGCACCTTAAGATCTTCATTGGACTGGTCTTTGCACCATAACTATTTCCTAGAAATCACCATTGAGATGATCTAAGTGGGTTTGATTGTTGGGAAAAACTCCATAGTTAAGCGCGCTTGAGCCAGTGGAGTTCTGGGATGGGTGACCTCCTGGAAGTCCTGGTTACCGAGTGCAAGCCCCAGAAGTGATGATTAATGCTATGTGATTCGTTCTCCACTTTTCACTAGTTTCAATCCCACTTCTTCACCCCTGTGAGCATCACCCGATGCAATGAGTGCTAAGTGAACTATTCAAAACATGAGAAATTAGTCAGTTATGACTATCTCTCATGGAAATGGTCATACGTGAATGACTTACTTAATGCAGTTGAATCCCAAAATGATATCTAATATAATGCACTGCGTAATCCCCCATACTTAAATTCAAAAAGATTCAAGGGATCTCTACTTGAATGGTTCATGAGGCACAATACTTGCTAAGGTTTTGCAAATGGGGTAGCAAGCTAAGTGGGCTTGATTGTGGAAAAACTCCACAGTTAAGCGCGCTTGAGCCAGAGGAGTTCTGGGATGGGTGACCTCCTGGGAAGTCCTGGTTACCGGGTGCAAGCCCCGGAAGTGATGATTGATGCTATGTGATTCGTTCTCCACATTTCACTAGTTTCAATCCCACTTCTTCACCCCTGTGAGCATCACCCGATGCAATGAGTGCTAAGAGAACTATTCAAAAATCATGAGAAATTAGTCAGTTACGACTACCTCTCATGGAAATGGTCATACGTGAATGACTTACTTAACGCAGTTGAATCCCAAAATGATATCTAATATAATGCACTTCGTAAACCCCCATACTTAAATTCAAAAAGAGTCAAGGGATCTCTACTTGAATGGTTCATGAGGCACAATATTTGCTAAGGTTTTGCAAATGGGGTAGCAAGCTAAGTGGGCTTGATTGTTGGGAAAAACTCCATAGTTAAGAGCGCTTGAGCCAGAGGAGTTCTGGGATGGGTGACCTCCTGGGAAGTCCTGGTTACCGGGTGCAAGCCCCGGAAGTGATGATTGATGCTATGTGATTCTTTCTCCACTTTTCACTAGTTTCAATCCCACTTCTTCACCCCTGTGAGCATCACCCGATGCAATGAGTGCTAAGTGAACTATTCAAAAATCATGAGAAATTAGTCAGTTACGACTACCTCTCATGGAAATGGTCATACGTTTGAATGACTTACTTAACGCAGTTGAATCCCAAAATGATATTTAATATAATGCACTGCGTAATCCCCCATACTTAAATTCAAAAAGAGTCAAGGGATCTCTACTTGAATGGTTCATGAGGCACAATACTTGCTAAGGTTTTGCAAATGGGGTAGCAAGCTAAGTGGCTTGATTGTGGGGAAAAACTCCACAGTTAAGCGCGCTTGAGCCAGAGGAGTTCTGGGATGGGTGACCTCCTGGGAAGTCCTGGTTACCGGGTGCAAGCCCCAGAAGTGATGATTGACGCTTCATGTGATTCATTTCACTTAATTTTTACAATCCACTTCTTTCACCCCCTGTGAGGCATTCACCTGATGCATATAGTGCTAAGGTGAAACTATTCAAAAATCATGAGAAATTAGTTAGTTACGACTACCTCTATTGGAAATGGTCATACGTGAATGACTTACTTAACGCAGTTGAATCCCAAAATGATATCAAATATAATGCACTGCGTAAACCCCCATACTTAAATTCAAAAAGAGTCAAGGGATCTCTACTTGAATGGTTCATGAGGCACAATACTTGCTAAGGTTTTGCAAATGGGGTAGCAAGCTAAGTGGGCTTGATTGTGGGAAAAACTTCACAGTTAAGCACGCTTGAGCTAGAGGAGTTCTGGGATGGGTGACCTCCTGGGAAGTCCTAGTTACCGGGTGCAAGCCCCGGAAGTGATGATTGATGCTATGTGATTCGTTCTCCACATTTCACTAGTTTCAATCCCACTTCTTCACCCCTGTGAGCATCACC
>APFE030320978.1:857-23241 GCA_000404065.3 Pinus taeda
AAAAAAAAAAAAAAGGAAGAATGGGAATAAAAAGATCCTTGGGTGAAAAAAAAAATTAAGGCGCCCAAGGCAGGTGGTAGGGGTGAAAACCTCATTGAGGCTCCCCTGCTGTCTCTAAAAAAAAAAGGAGAGAAAAAAGAAAAAAGAAAAAAAAAAAAGAGAAGCAAAAGGAAAAAATATGCTGATCTCTGAAAGTGTTGCAGGTTGCAGGTATATAGCGCACCAGAGGAGGACTGTCAACACAAAGACAAGGGTCTCTATCAAGCTACCAGACAACCTCTCATGCACACCCACCATGAACACTCATTTTTACAAAGTTTGGGCACAATTGGATCATGGTTCGGCCTTCTACACGAAGCTACAGGACTTTCTACAGGAAGTTCTGTTTTTCTACAGGAAACTTCCTGTAGACCTTTTGGACGGGCCAGAATCGACTGCAGGGAAGGATTTGGAGCTTTAAGTCGACCGAGGAGGCATGCAACCACCCTTTTCTGCCATCCTCCACTCGCTCCACCTCTTTTCACCACCGCCACTCCAATCTAAGCAAGCATACCTGCACATGCAACCAGAACTTTGTTTTTCAAATAAGGAAAATTGTGTTTTTTTCAATCTCAGAAATAAGGTCTTCTGAGGCTCGAGCACTCACCTGTTTAGGCGACCTCAAGACCTTTCACCTGTGCAACGTGACTCGAAGTATGTCAGCATGCACCACAGGAGGAGAAACGGCTAGAAGATGTCCTACAGGAATCCTGTAGCAGTTGATCCAATTAGAGTACCTGCCACGAAGACACCAGCAACTCGCAGAACCGGTGCATGCCATGTTTTCCACGAGAGGAATGGGTCTCCAAGACTCACAGCCAGCAGTAGCCAATGTAGGTAAGCTCCAGCGCTTGACCACGAAGCAGCAGCACGCAAATCTGGCATCCCTCGTCTTGAAACCTGAAAGAACCACGTCCACGACTGCACAGGTAAGTAACTAACCTTATTTCATCTAATTGCATAAACTATACTCTGAATATGCACAACTATGAAAATGGGTGGACTGAACAAGGTTGGTTGCCACCCAACTGGCCACCACAGCCAGTCAAGCAGCCTCGTAGGATCCGAACTGGATCAATTATGCCGAAAGGGTGGATAATTGGCACGTGGGAAGTGCCTAGTCAGGAAGAAGTGAAGGTATAACAAGATTGGCGGCGGTAAATACAGCGGAGAGAATTCGGCGGTTAGGGGCACGCTGGGGTATGATTGCAGTGACGTCGGCCAACGGATCATCAGGGAGAGCTCACCCCCGCGCCATGAATTCCACAGCAATTCGAAATCGGCCAGTTGATACTTATGATGCACTGCAGTCATTTATGAAACAACCGTTTTCCAGCCGAATGTGCGTCCTCTTCCTCTGCACGTGGTTAACCCAAAGATTTCGACCTGTTCAAACGTGCTGCTGCCGCTCAGACTGGTCCTGCGCTACCGTAACCTCCTCCGGAAGCTGAGAACAACTTCTACAGGAAGTTGTGCTACAGGAATCGCGTCATCCGAAGCAATGTAGAATATTCACGTCGAGGGTGGCGAATTTCGGTGAGGTAGGCAGAATTTAACCTCCCCATGCAAACAATTTTTTTTTTAAAGGTGGTACAATTGACGTAGTAAAGGGGTAAAGAAATTTAAGTCCAATTCTATCTGGTTTTATATATATGTCGCTGTCGAAATCATCGTAGTAATCTGCATGAGCAACTTTCTCCACGCATGAATGGAAACTCCTTCCTGGAGAGAGTGATACCCTGCCAAAACACTGTCAAAATTGCAAATTTTATGCGGATGTGTGTATAACGGAGACGTAGCTCTGCGCTCCGAGTGAAAATTCTCGAAATCCTCCTTCTGTACATGTGAGCAGGCAAATTCAACAGGGTAACCGACCAAAGGTATCTTTTTTATGCTCTGAGGAGAGAATCCACCCAGAATTCCCAGTCTGCGAGAGCAAACACAGAGTTTTACCATGCCAGACGGGTTCATTCGAAAAGAAACTTCAGACTCAAAGAAGTTACGAGAAATCCCTGAGGTGGTAGACCTATTTTCCCGTGCACAATGGATGTCATTTTGTGACAAGCTCCAAGGGCACGACGATGCAATTACGGAAGAATTCCTTCGGTCCCTAAAGCCGAAGTCAAAAACATTGGTCGTCGTCAATTTTAGAGGACTGACCCTCAGAGTCACCCCACAGCTCATCAGCAAGGTGACTGATCTTCCAATGGGAATGCCTTGGGATAAGGAGGAGAGGAAGCTGGGTAAGAAGGCTAAGGAAGAATTCTTCTTGCCAGAAGAACAATTCTCAGAAGATAAAAACGGAGTTCGAAGGACTAGCCTACAACTGTTCTGGAGTGAAGTCAGCCTCCAAATTATGAAGTATATCACGTGTGAGGGGCGATTTAGCATCATATATGGTTATCATTTTCGGCTGCTCACAGAACTCAGACACCACATGAACCTCCCCTTAGAACAAAAATTGAGCATTCCATATTTCCTCTTACAGTCCATGACTGAATGTGCCACCAAACTCAGAGAGGGGACACCAGACTAGCTAGCTCATCATGGGCTTATTAAGCTGCTCGTGGAAGATGCACTCCACACTTTCACTGTCCCTCTCTCCTGGGAAATTTTCCGGAATATGTCGAAGGATGATGACATCCGAGTCTTAGCTGAGGAGCTCACTTCTTCTAGCAGTGAAGAGAAGGAGCCTACTCGGGCCGAGAAGAAAGAAAAAGGACAAGACACCCCTGGCAAAACACTAAAGAAGGAGCAAAAAGGAACACCAGCAACAAAGCAAGCTTCCAAAACAGGGGATGATGGGATTGCCCCAACACCCAGGGAAAAACGACTACAGAGCAGGGCAGAACAGGCTAAGAAAGTCCACGACAGTAAGGGCACCCCTAAGGCTACCTCAGCCAAGATGAAAGAAAAAGTCCCCTCGTCCAAGCAGGCTAAAACAGTGCCCTCGATTCCTACCGGAAAGTAGCAGAGTACTTCTACAAGAAAGCAGCAGAGAATTCCTACAAGAAAGCAGCAGAGTATTTCTACAAGAAAGTTGAAAACGGCTTCTACAGGAAGCCAGAAAGCAACCGCCATAGGACTTTCTATAGGAAGTCCAAAAGGAGGACAACAGAAGGAGAAGTTGGCTGAAAACTAGCTAGGGAGGCAGCAGTTGTGTTGGCCGCCCTAAGTACCTCTCCCAAGCCAAAAGAAAAATGAAAAAGGGAGACTCCTATGTATTTCAAAGCGAGAAGGAGTGTAAGAATTAAGACGGGAAGACCCCAGCCTCCATCAAAAGAACCAATCACTATCGTGGATACCCCTACCACACCAAGGGATAAATCCCCCTCCAAAGCATCCATTACATATGAGCGGGGGAGCCCAAAAACATCTTTATGGAGGGACAGAATGGAAAAATTAAGCTCATAAGCCTCTCTGCAGGATGCTGAGGCTATTCTATATGAAACTTGGGCTAGGCTGAAAGAAATAGAGCAGATGGAGGAGAAGGTAGCTGAGTAACCACAAGAGGAGGAGGGAGCAGCCAAGTCACCACCAAAGGAGGAGAAAACCGATGTTATCGTGGAACGAAGCCCCCAGCCCAACTTGGGCTCTTATTATAACTTTTTGGAGGCAGGCAGAATTATTCCCCAAAAGTTTACAGTGCCACTACTTTTAGCACTAGAGGAAGAACGGGTACGAACCCACACGTGGATGAGGATAGCTAAATCTAAGGGAGTAGCAAATATTGGGCCTCTAGAGGAAAGGCTCAAGGAACCACAAAGGGAGTTGGCAAGAGTGAGGCATGTGGAAAGCTCCCAACAAGCCAAGTTGAGAGAAGAAAATGAGCTACTCAGACAGCAGCTCCAGCTGCAGGGACAGAGGAAAGAAAAGGACATGGCAGCCAAGGATCCCTCAGCAGAGCCTCAAGGAAAAGAAGAGATGCAAGCTAATCTTGAGGAGTTCAACTAGCAGTTACAAGAAAGGGGACTGCAGGTAGATATGGAGATACAATCCCTAAAGCAGCAGGTGCAAGAAAAGGAGGTACAAGTCGCCTGCATGGCCAGTTGGGCAATGGAAGCACTGCAATGTAGGCAGCCAGCCAAATCTTATGGCCTGTACCTAAGGGACCAGTGGCTGCAGTTCCAAATCAATACATTGGCACAGAGGGGTATCTCTCACATCCAAAACCCCTAGCAATTCACAGATTTATGTAACACCAGTTCATCGGAAGATAAGGCCAAGATTTCAGAGTTTTACCTCCATAATTTGGCTCTTCCAAAAATCACTTCATGGGACCCCAACACAACAGTAGGGGACATGCAGCTGATGGCAATGACCTCATGGTTAAACCACAAAGAGAAGAGAGTAGCTGAGGTCAGGAATGTCATGGACCGGGAATTACATGAACCACTGCTGATTAGAGCAGAGCCAGGGGACCCCACAACACTGATATCCGCTCACCAGCACCTAGCAACCAACTCTCGGGGTTTATTAGAGTACATGGATCGTCAGGCCCAGGCCATAGCACACTTCGAGGATATGGAGAGGTTACTAGGGGACAATTGTGTTCATGCTTGCACCCATAGGTGGAACACATTGTCCCACAGCCTCAAAATTCAAGAATATCACACTCCAACTCGGATAAGGGAGGCTTTTGCATGGGTACCTCTCTACAAGAAGTCTATGCAGAACCTCCAAGCCAATTGGATAGGCCTCAAGCTAAGTCTACCCTTGCTTTTGGGAGTGTTAGAGGGAGGCACAGAAGAGGAGGAGCATAAGCAGTGGGAAGAAGTGGAGAGGAAGGCCGGATTCTATGACAGTGTGGAGGACACTACTTCAGAAGCCTGGGATGTGAGAGTGGCCATCAAAGCAATGAAAGACGAGGAGCTGGACTAGTTGCTCAGAGGATGAGCAGCAACCTTTTAGCAGGGGTGATGATGAGCCCAAATTGTTAACTTGTTGGGCTCATTTGGCTAACTTCCTTGTTCTGTTTGTCTTGTCAAATCCATCATTTTCTATAGTTTATGCATTATTTTTAGTATGTTTATGTCTTTGGTACGAATAAGGGAAGTCACTTTTCCTAGGTGGTTAACACGTGTCTATTTCATGTTTTTGACATATATGGGAGCAAACTCAAAGAAATCATGAGCTATAAGGCAGCCAACCCTGATGTGAGGACTTGAAGGGGGGTGCCTATGGCATTCAATGACCCTTCCTCGGGATCTTCACCTCCAACTCTGAGCTCCAAAGACCACCAAACCGAATCTAGAAGGTATCCAATCAGCATTTAGAAAGGGACTGTTTAACTCACAGTTTGATAGCCGAGCTCCACAAATTGAGGTGGCCAGCTAGGTCCCTCATGATCTATAAATGTTGAGGCCTCAGCCTTCGTAAAAAGACTTTGAAACTATTGTGTACTTTGCACCTCAGTGCTGCAGCTCTATTTGGTTCCTTTGTAGCCATTTTTGCATGACTGTTATGATTATTTTTGGATAATGAGAAGCAGATTGGTTTCCTACCAAATCTGAGTTTTTCATAGGATCCAAAGCTCTCAGGGTTGGGCCCAACCTCAGAGCCTAGGGCCTCCTTTCTGTATTGTTACTTTTCCTTTATGTATCATTGTTTTCCTTTATGCATTTGAACATATTTCTGTTAGGTAGATTTCGTTATGTTGTTGGAATAGATCACTGTTCATGAATGACATTAGTTTAGGTGCTTTGGTAGGATAATAACAACAAAACCTCTAAGAAAAAGGGACAACCACACTCCTGGTTTCACCTCATCCTTATTGGATTTGGGGCTGGAATTGAGGAAACAGTGTTGCCTCACCAAAACACTAGTTTGCTTGTCTATGCAATCTTTAGTGTGCTTGTTTTATTAGCAGAGATTAGTCACGGGTTTGCACATCTGAAATGTTTCTTTGCATAGATAGTGTACAAGGTTTTCTTCCCAAATAAATTTGCTGCTCATTTATGTTGTTGATGGTTAGACTAGACTAGTTTAGGATTTGATCATTTGCACGCCTTTATTGATCTGATCAAGGTACACCGTGCAAGGCATCTTCTTCATTCATTCATCCAACCAAAGTATCATCTAAGCCACCTGTTATGTCTCTTAGCTGAGTTTCTCGTTCCCCATCTATCCTTTTTGTCCACGAAACCTTACCTCCTTACGCATCATTGCCTTAGCCTTCTTCAAGCCAAGTCAGCCTTCTACACCTCTTCACCGATCCACCCACCAGTCCTTAGGCCATTTTTAGACCCCTATCCTACCTCCAGATCCATCCATGCGCCTTCCCTCACTCATCCATCCCCTAAAAACTGATTTCCAAACATCCAGTAGAAATTCTGAAACATCCTGTAGAAATTCTAAAACATCCTATAGAACCCCTGCACACTTCCTGTAGAAGCTCACAAGTGAGGTTTCCTGATAGCCAAACCTTGTGAAACTCTCTGGAAGAGTGTTAGGGACTCCTTAGACCCTCTCTGAACCTCTCCAACCAATTCCAGGCATTCCTCTTCCTTGATTCACCCCTGCATAGTAAAGCATAGTTCAAGCATATGCATGTGAAAATCGACACTTAATCAAAAAATACAAAAAGATGCTTTCCTAGGACAAAGGTAGTCTAGACACATGTATTTCACCTTCATAGAAGTAATGACATCCCTTTCAGTAGTTTTCATTCTCATTTTTGCATCAGTAGGACTAGCTGGTAGAATTAGGGTTTGCTAGTGTTTGCATTTCTTTTTGGCTTTCAGTTTCTTTTCACAAGTAGATTACCTTCCTTTGAGATAGCTTTCATCCATCACTTAAAAGCTTCTTCTGAGAACTCATAGAAGTTGGCTAAAGCCCTTAGCGGACTTGCACCGGCTGACCAAGTGACAGCTGCAGCAAGAGCTAGTACTTATGCATACAGCACCGTCGCTTCCAAGTTTGTTACGAACAACCGGGTTGATAAAAGTAAAGAAGGGAGTCTTAGGAGTTGCAACATTATTGCTGCAATACTGGAGCCCACTAGATGCTGAGTGGCCCGATCAAGATTTTTTTTCTAATTTTGACTAAGTGTTGGTTCAGTGAGAGGAAGTTTAATAAAATCAAGACTCAAACTTAATCAAACACTTAGTTCAGTTGAAGACACAACCTGAAACACTCACAACACATGAACATCATACTTTCCTCAATGCAAAAGCTTTGTGACATCCCATTAGAAGTGCGACACTAAGTATATACTTTACAACGATAATGATAACACCTGTGCGACAGTGTGTGAAACTTTGGAAATGAGTGGGAAACATGTATACATGACGAGAATAATTAATTATCACGCATATTTCCTTTCAAACAAAGCAAAACTCCACTTTATGATAAGCAACAATTCCCATGCCAAAAGATGACAGTTACTAAATGAAAATAAAAGTTTAAAGAACACTTGCGATATGCAAATGACGGCGAAAATAACACATGCCAGAGAAAAGATAACATGAAAGTGACACTAATTGAAGGGAAAGCAAGTGAAAGTGACAACCAAAAACATGAAAATTACATTCGCGGAAACAAAGGTGCGTGAAATGACAGTTTGCAAAACTCATCGAAATGGAAGCACAAACGCAACTAGAAGTGATAAACTATCGATGTTAGTGTGCACTCACTGTTGACATGGATTGGAAATCGCACAAGAATAGTCTTGATGGACCATGTCATGCTCATTCAATCTTGTGTAAAAGAATACACTCATGCACTTGTTACTGACTGAGCATGTGAGAGAAAGTGACTTCCACACTTCCAATACAAAAAGGAAACTCAAAATAATCAATTGATTGAGAAGTGAATATAAAATGACTGATCACGAGATCCATAATAGACTCCAAAATTCAAGTGTAGGTAAAATTTTGGAGGCATTTGTTGCAACGACAATGGGTTCTTATTTCAAATTATATGTTCTTGACGTTTCGGCATACTTTATTCGCTCTTGAAATATTAACATATTATTACAACATCAGGTAATTTGTGTAATCATGAGTATTTAGTTCAACTTCTAAAATTTATTGTCAATTGTTAGGACCTGCTAAACCCTTAAGGACCAATGAATCTACACCTGCAATTATTTTCTATAAATTTAAAGTAAACAATAATTTTCATTCCTATTATAATATACATCTATAGGGCATGAAACAATCTATATATGGGTGTATTGTGAAAGAATTTCTTGTGTAATAATCACTAGTTTAAAATCATGTGGGTGTCTCACTTTCGTAATCTTCAACTAAAATTTATAGTGGTAATGGTAGTGGTGAGAGTAAAACTCATGCCATACAAGTACTAAAATTACCTAATTACTTATTCCTCTAATCACATAGGGAAAAAAGTAAAAATAAAAATAGTAATAATAATACAATATACTTATGCTAAGTGATTTTTCTTTATATAAAATATCCATATTTTAAACTAAATATAATTATAATTATAATTAGATGTTTGTTATATAAATATAAAAATCTTAATCTAAATGTAATTAAATTTATGAATTAAAAGTTCATTGTTAAAAGATATTTTATATATACTTTATTTATTTATTTGTGATTATATACTTTATACTTTATTTGCTATTTTCTTTTTAAATTTTGTAGTATTTTTTAAATATATAATAATTTTATTTATTTTTTTAATTACTCCATGCCAACTTATAAGGTTTAAATTTATAAGTATACTATTTTATTTTAATTTGAAAAAAAAAATTTTAAATTTTTTTTTTTTAACATTTTATTGGCCTAAAAAAGAGTTCGTCATATCTTTCCCATTTCACCAATGAAATTTTCTCACCATGAGAAATCACTAATTCTCACAGGTATCACAAATTTTCATGGGATCTTGTAATCTGAGGATTGAGACTATGTAGTGCACAACTCATGAGGGCTAGATGAAGTTGAGTGGCTTGATCGAGAATTTTTCCAGTTTTGACTAAGTGTTGGTTCAGTGAGAGGAAGTTTAATAAAAGAAAGACTTGAACATAAGCACACACTTAGTTCACTTGAAGACACAACCTGAAACACTCACAACACATGAACATCATACTTTCCTCAATGCAAAAACATTGTGACATCCCATTCAAAGTGCGACACTAAAGATACATTTTGCAACGACAATGATAACGCTCGTGCGACCATGCGTGAAACTTTGTAAATGAGTGTGGAACATGTATACATGATAATAACAATTAATTATCATGTATATTTCCCATTGAGACAAACCAAAACTCCAATTTACGATAAGCGACAATTCCCATGCCAAAACACAACACTTATTAAAAGAAAAACAAAACTGTGAACAACACTTGCGATATGGGAATGAAACTGAAGCAAATGCATGTCAAAGAAAATATAACATGACAATGACACTAATTGAAGGGATAACAAGTGAAAGTGACAACCGAAAACATGAAATTGACATTCGCGGAAAGAAAGGTGTGCAAAATGAAAATTTGCAAAACTCATGGAAATGGAAGTACAAATGCAACTAGAAGTGATAAATTGTCGATGTGAATGTGCACTCGCTGTTGACCCAGATTTGACATTGCATAAGCATAGTCTTGATGGACCTTGTTATGCTTGTTCAAGCTTGCATAAAAGAATGTGCTCATGCACTTGTTACTGACTGAGCATGTGAGAGCAAGTGACTTCCACATTTGAAATATAAAAAGGGAGCTCAAAATAATCAACTAACAGAGAAGTGAATGCTGAATGACTGATCACGAGTTCCACAATCGGCTCCAAAATTCGAGTGTAGGCAAAATTTTGGAGGTGTTTGTCACAACGACAACAAGTTCTTATCTCAAATTATGTTATTGACATTATGGCATACTTTTTTTACTCTTGACATATTACAATATTATTACAACCTCATGATGTTTGTGTAATCATGAGTATTTAGTTCAACTTCTAAAATCTATGGTCAATTTTTGGGACATACTAAACCCTTAAGCACCAATGAATCTACACCTACAATTATTTTTGATAAATTGAAAGTAAACAATAATTTTCATGCCTAGTATAGTATACGTCTATAGGGCATGAAACAGTCTATATATGGGTGTATTGTGAATGATTCTCTTGTGTAATGATCACTAGTTTAAAATCATGTGGGTGTCTCACTTGCCTAATCTTCAACTAAAAGTTATAATGATAATGGTAATGTTGAGAGTCAAACTCATGTCACGCAAGTACTAAAATTACCCAATCACTTATTCCTCTAATCACATAAGGAAAAATATAAAATTATAAACAATAATAATAATACAATATATTTTATATACTAAGTGAATTTTTCTTTATATAAATATATATATTTTAAACTAAAATATAATTATAATTATAATTACATCATCTTTATATAAATATAAATATTAATCTAAAATATAAACTAAATTTATGAATTAAATGTTCATGGTTAAAAGAGATTTTATATATACCTTATTTATCTATTTATGATTATATATAGTTTATACTTTATTTGTTATTTTTCTTTTTAAATTTGTAGTATAAATTCCAGTATTTGTAAATTATATAATACTTTTATTTTTATGTTGTTAGTTTATGCTAAGTTATAATGTTTAAATTTATAACTATAGTATTTTTTATTTTAATTTTAAAAAATAATTTGTTAACATTTTATTGGCCTAAAAAATGGTTCGTCACATCTTTCCCATTTCATTTATGAAATTTTCTCACCATGAGAACTTGCTAGTTCTCACAAGTATCACCAATTTTCATAGGATCTTGTAATCTGAGAACTGAGACTCTGTAGTATGCAACTCATGAGGGTTATAAGAAGCTGAGTGGCCTGATCGAGAGTTTTTTCCAATTTTGACTAAGTGTTGGTTCAGTGAGAGGATGTTTAATAAAAGTAAGACTTGAGCATAATCACACACTTAGTTCACTTGAAGACACAACCTGAAACGCTCACAACATATGAACATCATACTTTCCTCAATGCAAAAACATTGTGACATCCCATTCAAAGTGTGACACTAAAGATACTCTTTGCAACGTCAATGATAACACTTGTGCGACCGTGCGTGAAATTTTGGAAATGAGTGTGGAACATGTATACATGATAAGAACGATTAACTATCATGCAGATTTCCCATTGAAACAAACCAAAACTCCACTTTACGATAAGTGGAAATTCCCACTCCAAAAGATGACACTTACTAAATGGAAATAAAAGTGTGAACAACACTCGCGATATGCAAATGACAGTGAAAAAAACGCATGTTAGAGAAAATCTAACATGAAAAAAACACTAATTGAAGGGAAAGCAACTGAAAACGACAACCAAAACCATGAAAATGACATTCGCGGAAACAAAGGTGCGTGAAATGATAGTTTTTAAAACTCATCGAAATGTTAGTACAAACACAACTAGAAGTGATAAATTGTCAATGTGAGTGTGCACTCACTATCGACATGGATTGGACATCGCATAGCCAGAATCTTGATGCACCATGTTATGCTTATTCAAGCTTGCGTAAAAGAATGCGCTCATGCACTTTTTACTGACTGAGCATGTGAGAGAAAGTGACTTCCACCCTTCCAATACAAAAAGGGAGCTCAAAATAATCAACTGACCAAGAATCGAATGTGGAACAATTAATCACGAGATCAATAATAGGCTCAAAAATTCAAGTGTAGGCAAATTTTTGGAGGTGTTTGTCACAACGACAATATGTTCTTATTTCAAATTATATGTTCTTGACATTCTGGCATACTATTTTCACTCTTGACATATTAACATATTATTACAACCTCATCACATTTGTGAAATCATGAGTATTTAGTTCAACTTCTAAAATTTATGTTCAATTTTTGAGACATACTAAACACTTAAGAACCAATGAACCTATGCCTACCATTCTTATTCATAAATTGAAAGCAAACAATAATTTTCATGCCTAATATAATATACATCTATAGGGCATGAAACAATCTATATATCGATATATTGTGAAGGAATTTCTTGTGTAATGATCACTAGTTTAAAATCACATAAGTGTCTCACTTGCCTAATCTTCAACTAAAAGTTATAGTGGTAATGATAATGGTGAGAAGCAAAATAATACCACACAAATACTAAAATTACCTAATTACTTATTCCTCTAAACACATAATAATAATAATATACTAAGTGATTTTTTTTATATAAATATACATATTTTAACTAAAAATATAATTATAATTATAATTAGATCTTTTATATAAGTATAAATATTTTAATCTAAAATATAATTACATTTATGAATTAAATGTTCATTATTGAAATATATTTTATATATACTTTATTTATTTATGAATGATTGATTATATATTAGTCTATACTTTATTTATTATTTTCTTTTTAAATTTGTGGTATAAATTTCCAGTATTTTTAAATATATATACTTTTATTTTTATTGTTATTAGTTGATTCCAGTTTTAATGTTTAATTTTTAATTATTTTATTTTTTATTTAATTTAAAAAAATAATTTATTAGCATTTTATCGGCCTAAAAATAATTCGTTACATCTTTCCTTTTTTCCTATAAAATTTTCTTAGGGTTCGTCACATCTTTCCCATTTCACTTATGAAATTTGCTCACTTTAGTTCTCACAAGTATCACCAATTTTCACGGGATCTTGTAATCTGATTAAAGAAATTGATAAATGTAAATTATATATGAGCTTAAGATTTAAAGATAAAATATAAGATAAATGTAATTTTAAAAATTAATGTAATTTAAAAAAATAGTTTTGTTGGTTGTTATACAAATTAAATTCCAGTTGAAATTATTCATAAATTTATAATTTTATTAGAAAAAGTTAAATATATTAGAAATTACCAAATATATTAAATACTATTACAACTATATAAATCAAATAATAAGTATACCTATAAGCATCAAAACACTTTTCCCATTTTACTATAGAGATTATTGATTTCTAAATAGACTTTGTTGCAATATCATGGCCCAACACCATAGATTATCAATTTCACATTTTCAAAAAGCAATAATTCATTTCCTATGACACTTATTCATGTGAAAGCGTTTTTTAATTAATCAATTTAATTAACAAACATTTAATTTAAAAAATATAAAAGACATAAGTACTTTGGAGAATCTCTGATTTGATTTATGTATACAACAATGCTTATTCTAAAATATTTCTCGAAGAATAACTGCAATCCATGTCACTTACTAACTACTTAGTACTCTAAAATATTTCATAAAAAAAAACTACATAAATTTTTGGTATGTAGTAATCACTACTATGTTTTAGTAAAAGTGTAAGTGTGCAAATTTAAGAGTCTTTATCCTTTAGTAAGAAATTAATTTTTCCACCTCAAATATCAATTTACATTTTTTTCTAAACAAAACATCTACTTAAATAACTAGTACTACACTATTCTCAACATTTGTTTTACTAATTATGATATATATATTTATATTTACCGCCTCATTTTCAAATATAATAAAAAATTTAATTTATTATATAATTATAATTTCATTATTCACTAAACCACAATTCACCACTAAATCATCGCCGCGTACACACACACATATATATATATATTATATTCACAAGATACATTATTTTCAAAAAATAGAAATTAAAATATAAAAGGTTTTATTTTCATTGTTATTTTATATTTCCTTACCATAAAAACTAAAATTTCAATATAATTCATTATTAAAAAGTAATTTTACAATAAGAACTTCATTACTAAAATTTAGTTTCGAATATAACATTCACGCATGTCACGAGTGTATCCGAAGACATCAGTGCACTCGCATGTCACAGGCATATGTCAAAATAAAATAATTTCAGCCTGCCCTGCCGTTTACTACCATTTAATTCGATGAATTAATAGACCTTCATTTTGAAGTATTGCTGTGTGACGTCCGATCTGGTTTTTCTTCGCGTCGGTCATCAAATTCGACGAACCATCAACTTCAATGATTCAGTCCTTTAAAGTGAAATGCAAATTTTATTGCTTTTCTCTGATATGCCACTTCCTCATTATTTCTCACATTCTATATCCTCTTCTCCATGAAGAGCTGAATCCGATTTAACGACTCTTTCAGGGTCTGATCGGTCATATTAGCAAAGCAAAACCTGAACCACCCAGACTCACTACAGTGACAAGAGGAACCGGGAGAAACATTCAACCCAATCTCTTTTAAGATTGTCTTCCACAGTCTAATCTCTCCTTCTTCGTTGCGCGATGGAAGAAGATGTCTGAGATCCACCCAGCAGAACAAACCGGCGGTGCTATTCAGGCAGCTGATGCCAGTCGCACGCAGTCCAGAGACGAACATTTCGTGCCTCTGTTGTAGCCTCTTGCTATTCTCTGCTAAATATTTTCTTACAAATTCTGCGTCAGAGAGCATTGAAGCAATCAGATGTTGGGTCTGTGAAGAAGCCAAGGAAAAACTAGACATTCTACGAGCAGCCGTAACAACTGTGTCATTGTAAGAGTAAATGACTCCGACTCGGAAGCCCGGTAATCCTAAGTCTTTCGACAGACTGTAAACAATATGAACAAGCTCTCTCCGACAATTTTTATTGGTGGCCAAAATCTCTGCAATACTCACGAATTTTGAAGATGAAAAGACTGAACCCGAATAGATCTCGTCGCAGATAAGATGGATATTTTTCTCGCATACAAAAGCAAGCAACTTTCTTAGAGTGGTAGCCTCCATAGTGGTTCCTAAAGGGTTTGAAGGATTTGTTATCAAAAGACCCTTCACTTGGATATTTCTAGACGTCGCCTGCTGGTAGGCTGCTTCAAGGGCAGGTATCGTTATCTGAAAATCGTTACAACTGCTGCAGTGAACGGGTATCAGCTCCACTCCCGTACGCCATTTTAGATCTCTGTCAAAACTGCAGTAACGAAAGATTAATTTAGCGGTCAAGAATCGGAAGCCAACCATCTATACCTTACGTCAATCATTAAATTAAATATATTTTTTAATTCAAAGTCTATTATTTTATAATCTCTCATATTTTATTGGTTTCTCTGTTATAAAAAAAATGTTTTTTTTGGGTTCTATTTGGTATTTTTTAGTTCTTTAATTTTGATTAAAATTCATTTTCATTAATTACTTTTTCCAATTTCCTATTCTCCTCTATGGTTAATTTTCAATAAAACGCATTTTAAAATTTAGTAAAATAAAATATTTACATTTCTATTTACTTTTAAATCTTCTCATTAATCTTTTTGTTTTTGAGTTCTCTCATTTCAAAGTATCTCTAACACCTATTTGAATCCTCTCATTAACTCTTTAACTTTTGAATTCTCTCATTACAAAATAGCTCTAATACTTATTTAAATTGATATGCACTCTTGTTTATTCATTTTGTTTTACTTACTCTTTAATTATGAGTAACTGTTCACCCAAAAAGTTGAACACAATTTTTGCATCATCCTCACAGTAATCGGTAATGATCTCTAGGAACAACATTATTACTATGATTATTTGATAACAACATTATTACTATGATTATTTGATTCTGGAAATCTACTTATTTTATTTAACTTTAGAAATTTAAATATTTTATTTGAACCTAAAATGAATAGAGTATCCACCCAAAACTTTGAACACAATCTTTATACCATACACCAATGATAATGTCCAAAAACAACACTACTACTGCTATCATTATGATTTTAGAAATCTACATACTTTATTCGGTTTTTGAACACAACTCGTATACCATAGACCGTGATAATGTCCAAAAAAGGCAACACTACCACTATCATTATATCATTGTGGTTATAATTATAGAAATCTACATGCTCTTAGTCAACCATATATTCATAAAAATAGACTAAAAAATGCAGCTAATGTTATCATGTCCTTTAAATTATAGCATATTGAGTTTATTACCTGTAAATAATTATTGATTAGTTGACACTAGCTTGGCACTATTAAAATATTGTTTTAATGACGGTATACAAAAAGATCTTACCCTGGGTAATATGGCGTTGGTACTAGAAAGGCTTCTCCTCGATCAGCCAGACAGAATGTCAGCACCTCGTGGGCTGCAGTTGCCCCTGCTGTGAGAACAATTCTATCTCTTTCAAAATTTGCTTTTCCTCCTCCAACTTCTTCCATAAACATCGCAATTGCCTGCGTCAACCATTCACCATAGTCAGTAAGCTTTATTTCCGTCCAAGATAATTCTATCTAGAGAAACTTTATCTTTGGGTTTGTTTACCAAACTTGTTAGAGAACATGTCAAGTTTTTAAACGAGCTAGAATTTTCTACCTTTCTGCAAGCAGGGAGGCCATGGTAATCTTGATAGAGCGCGATTTCCTTAAAACTTGACACGCCCTGCTCGGCACAGATCGATGCCTTCTGATGCGCAAGTAACCAGCTTTCCAGCAAATCGAAAGACAGCTGCATGTAACTTCAAACATGTTAAGTATTCGATGCACTCAAAGTTGTTTTCCAGCACAAATATGTGTGAGAAATGATAGAAATTTATGAATAGATATGTGATGTTATCTACCTGATTCTCTGCCAAGCCCATTTGGATGATTCCAGAAGGGTTGTTTATTGGATGGTAGGGATTAGCGTCATACTCCTTCCAGCCGTCAAAATAGGGAGAGTCTTCCCCATGAGCATTAGACGTCGCCAACGATGAAAGGGGGGCTCCTCTTGCAGGCAATCCCTTAGGAATAATAAGCAATCCCTTAGGAAAGTGGTTTCGAGCACAAATGCGTGTGAGAAATGATAGAATATATATGAATAGACATGTGATGTTATCTACCTGATTCTCTGCCAAGCCCATTTGGATGATTCCAGATGGGTTGTTTATTGGATGGTAGGGATTAGCGTCATACTCCTTCCAGCCGTCAAAATAGGGAGAGTCTTCCCCATGAGCATTAGACGTCGCCAACGATGAAAGGGGGGCTCCTCTTGCAGGTAACCGAGGAATAGTTTCTCGTTGCAGTTGCGCAGCTGGGTTGTCCATCGATACCTTCATCTCGAAATGCTACTTCTGTTGGCTATTGACGTCGTATGCGAAATATGGATTTAGCAGACTGATTCTTGAAGTTTACAAAGCCAGAAGTGATTAGTAAGCAGACGACATGTTTGTGTGCCGGAAGAGGGTCCCTTTTATAATGTGGTCCTCAGTTGAATTCAATGGAGACCATCTGAACAAATACATTTTAACTTCGTTTTTCCTTATCTCTTTATCATAATTTTAGCTTGCGGCACACGACACAGCAGAAAAAGGAAAGGGCGGTGGCATTTGTGTATAATGACAAGAACACGGACGCAGGAGATGGAAAAGTATGGTATGGAGTTGGAAACTGGAAACAACTATTTCTGGTTTGACGACGACCAGCTCCACTTGTACATCCCTTATACTTTACAGACACTTAGGTTTAAACTTTAGGTTTATGTCAGAGTGTACTTCCATTTTAAAGTTATTAGGTCACTGAATTTGGACATTTGAGTTTGAAAATTTGAACATACTATGGTCATGATGGTAATAATGCGATCAAAGGTATAGTTCGTCAATATATATTCTCGACCGGCGGGTGAATAGCTTTGGCATTCTGTCACACTTAGTTCGTATGCTAAGACTTTTCTACCCTTGCGTTACACGATAGTACGATACTACAGCTTGATGGAATTTCAATTGCTCTGGCACTCTGTCGCACTTAGTTCGTATGTTAGACTTTTCTAACCTCGCGTTCCACGATCTTGCACCTAGATATTCCATATACGTGTCGAAGCAACAAGGGTTCAGGAGGCGCCCAAAGTCTCTTCATACAGCTATTTGCCACCGGAGGCAATCGTGAATAATGATCAATGTCCTCAAATAGTTGGTGTCTGCAGCACTGATCACCATTATTAACATGAACGTCAAGAGCGGCGGTATTTACTGACTGTTTTAGTTATTTGTCAATCCTTCTTAATCATACTTTATCCACCACTTTTCGAATAGGCTGCCAGAAAAAGTAGTGAAAAGACATTCTCCCAAGTTCCCACGACGGTTTTACAGAACTAGAGTTCTTTGAAGATTTCTCAACCTAAATTCTATTGAAACCACTAACAAGCTTGTTAACAGTGAAAACAATGTTTAGTAAAATAAAACCATCGCATTTTATTGAAGAAATTCTGAAAACTTTACAAAAGATTTTCAAATGTAACTTACATTTAAACGTTAAGAATGGGAACCTACAAATCTTCATATAAAAATGTCGAATTGGACGGTTTGAAATTTGTCATGTTTGCACATGTAAATGTCAAATCAGACATAATTTTCCACAAAATAACTGGACAATGTTTGAACGATAAATTGGAAAACAACATAGATATCCACAAAATAACCAATGGATAAGAGTTATAATTCTATATGGATACAATTTATACTACTTTTAAAGTATAGCATAAAATTGTTTTTCCGTTACTACTGGCTTTAAATGAGTTAGTAATTAAAACTTAGAGATATTTTGTAAACGTGAAAGTTTTTTAATAAATTATTCCAAACCGCGTACTTTTTTGAATAATAGTAATGAATCAATTCTATGTGATATTATTTTTTATTAATTAAAAATAATTCCAATTTTTTTATTTCATAAAAATATATTTTATTTTTTTTACAATTGATTATAAATTTTTTTGTTAACTTAATAATTTTAACATATCATTAATTAAGCTTTTCAATTTAATGAAATTTTATTTAAAATCTTAAAAAAGTTAATCTAACAACATGCCCTATGTCCTATTTATCAATAGTTAAACATTTAAATGATCGAAAGACACAAATAAGTTCACAAATTCTATTAAATATAAAAAACATATAATAATAGCATAAACAATATATTGATTTCTAATACAATGATCAATTTGTTAACTAATTATTAACAATAACTATAACCCCTTTTATTGTTAAATGAAGCGAATACATGCTACAATTCAAAAATATAAAATGTTTCTCACAATATCTAAAATGTAGCACAATAAACAATGTACCGCTGATATAAGTATAGCATAAGATAACGGAACATTATTAATCTGATACACAAGTGAAAGATCGCTCTTGCATGTTAATTTTAAAATGAAAGATCGCTATTACATGTTAATTATAAAATGAATATTTAATGTGGAAATAGTTGTCTTGCATCATTTTTTAAGTTGTATTAGTTTTTGACTTGTGGTGATTATTTTTTCATATATTCTTTGCTATGTATTAGGGTTAGAGATATTAGAGAAATAGAAGTTTTAGATTGCGTGAGTTTTTAGATGGTGTTTTAGAAATAGTTGTTTTTCAATGTGGGTGAGTTGTATGTAGTAAGTATTTTTATTTTTTAAGATTTTGTGTTTATTAATTTACTGATTTTATTTTTATATTGGTGTAAATTTATTTGAAGTATTATGGATTATCAAGGTGAGGGATCAAATCTCTCTAAATGTAAACATTTTTTGAAATTTTGCACTCAAAAAAAACGTTTGCACCCGAAGGATTTGATCTCTCTACTATTAGTAGATCCAAAATTAAGATGGCTTTACACTAGTTATAATATGTTTATCGTTGTGTTTGTATTGATATTTATTATGTATATGGAGAAAGATATTTCTATATATAAAATTGGATTCAATTATATTTTAACTTCTTCTTCTTATTATTATTATTGGAGCTGTGGTCTAATGAAATCCTATAAAAACACTTAGTACTATGCAAAGCCACACAAATATTTTTATACTTTTGCATTGAATTTTTTATTGGTCATAACCATCAACCTAAAATTATAATTTGACATAAGAGTTTTAAAAACTCAGTACACATATATATGCTATAATGTTTTTACCTGCAATATATGATTGGTAGAATACTTAGTGGATCACAACCCTCATTAAACAATTATAATTTAGTGTAAGCTCTTTAAAACTCAATACAGATATAGGTTATAACGTTTTTAAACCTAAAATATGAGGTTGTTTGAATTTTTCATGGATCATTCCACTAACCCTAAATTTATAATTATATATGGGTTATTATAGTATTTTCTGCTTGAAACACTTAGCTGGTTGAATTTTTCACAGATCACATAGCTACCCCTAAAATTATAATTTGTCCTTCGGCCTCCAAACTTCTCCAAAGAAGCTTTAGTTTTAAATTTTTTTAATTACAATAGTGGATATTTAAAATAATTGTATTTTTTTTGAATAAAAATAAAAAATGATTAAATTTTATGCATTTAAATAGGTTATATTTCAAGAAAATAGCATGGAAAAACTATGAGTTATTAAAACCATTCATAGGTTGTCGCAAAAACCTAAAGAAGTTAAGATAGTTAAAAAGAGTAAACCATGGGGTTGTCAAACACAAAATGAGAGAAAGTGATTGGGGTGTGAAAAGTTGCATTTCTATATTTTAATTTATTTCAATTTATGATTATATAGCCAAAACTATAAATATTATGGAGGATACAAAAGAATACCATGGGAAAAACAGAGATTCTTGTAATTTAATTTATTTGATTTTATATTTATATAGTTAAATTGTAATTATTTAACTTTAGTTTTTTTAATTTATAAAAAAAAGAATACCAATGGGAGAAAACCATGTGTTGCCAAAACCATGAAGAAAAGCCAATGGGTTGTGAAAAAGTGGAATTTCTATAATTTAATTTATTTAACTTTATGATTATATAGTTAAAATTTTCATTATTAAATAAGCTATGTTAAAGAAGAATAGCATAGGAAAAACTGAGAGTCTCATAATTTTATTTATTAAACTTTTACACCTTTAAAGAGGTTACTTTAAAGAAGAATACCATGAGAAAATCCATGGGTTGCCAAAACCATTCATGGGTTCCAAAACATGGAGTTTGATAGTTGATAAAGAATACCATGGGAGAAACTATGAGTTGTTAAAACCATGGGAAAAACTATGAGTTGTGAAAAAATTGGATTTTTGATTTATTTAACTTTATGAATTATATAGTTAAAATTATAATTCAATTAAATAACCTACATTCAAGAAGAAATGCCAAGGGAAAAATCCAAAGTTTACCATATTTATTTATTTAGACTTTATAATTATATAGTTAAATATTATAATTATTTTAATTTTATTTTTTAATTTCATAATTTAATTATGCAATAATTTTGGCCTTGTATGGTTAAACTTTAAGCTATTTTTTTAGTTTTGTTTATATATTTATTTTTATGTAATTTAACCAAGGAAAAAAAGTTTAAATAACACTATAGGATAGGACAATATCTCTTCCATCTTTAGGTATAATAATGAGAAATTACCATATCTTTGAGTGTGTATGGTACATGATCATGATTGACTAAAATTCTTTGTTTGTTTTGGTGCCATAAATAGAGGCCCACGTTCTCAAAGGCTCTAGAGAGGGCACAATTAGGATTCATGAATCTCAACAGGATTTTGATTCGCACACATTTTTTTAAGGTTGTTAAACAAGTATGTGTTTTTGAGTACTAAGATGATGTTCCACAATGCTTTGACTAATTCTATTTTTTCAAATATGTTGTTGTGGATCAAATCAAATCAGTCAAGAGAATTAGTGAAAATATGAATGGTTATTCTATAGCACTGGGATTTGCATGTGTTCACCACAGGTCATTTCATCCCTTGGAAAATAAAATATGAGTGGAACAATTAAAACTCCTGTCAATGCTTCGGCCGATTATGTTCTTATTTATGTTTGAATTGAACTGTGATACATAATGCACTTATCTTGTCATATGTTGAAGTAGAATTTATACAACAATGTAGAGGGGAATCAAGTTGTAGATACTCCATCTAAGTGTGTAGCTTAAACTTGTTCAATTCTACAGTGAATCATGCTCTGAGATTGGAATATCTTGGTGCATTGAGCATTGATTGAACACATAGCCAAGAAAAAAAATGGCCTTTTTTTTTATTCTAGGGTAGGGATTTCTATCTTGACCTTAATCTGTGAGGTCACTCAAAATTGTTACGGCACAATAGGGCCTATTAGACCTACCATAAGAGCTACGTTTCTCTTAATTGATGCAAATGTTACAAGGGTTGGGCTTCACTTTCTTTATTTCCCCCTTTTTATATATTCATTCTATTGTCCAAGGAAATAATTTTATTTGTGTGCCAATGCCCTCATATTGGATGAATTCATGTGTTTAGTGGCGTTTGTGGATTTATATTACCTGGGCGATTTCAGAGATGTGCCGTCAAATTTAGTTTGGAGTGTATTTATTGAGTTTTGCATTTGTTTATCAAGAAGACATTTTTATCTTTATTTTGGGTGACAGGCTGATGTTAATAAATTTCAATTGGTATAAATGATCATATT
>APFE030320978.1:23251-36941 GCA_000404065.3 Pinus taeda
GCATTTGCCTTGAGATTTGCAGACAGTGCGAAACAATGCTTTCCGCTGATCTGGCTCTGCAGCTTCCTTGGCTGGCTTCAATAGTACCTTGTTCATCACCAAGGCTTCACCTATCTCAGGTGTGTTCTCAGCTTCCTGAGGTGTTTCTTCCGCATCCTCTGGTTGCGTAACATAGGTTCCTCTTCCGCCTGCTGGTTCACCCTCTGGACAGTCATAAGACTTATGTCCCAACTTATGACAACGGTAACACTGGACAGTTCCTCTGCCCCGACCAAAACCTCGTCCTCTCTGAGCTGGTCGTACTTCCCGGTTACTGTTGTCTCTCTCTGCTGTACCAGTAGACTTAGAGCTGCTGCTCTCCTCATTTGCGGCTGCACCTCTACCTCTGCCATACACTTTGCCTTTGCCTCTGCCAGAACCTCCTCCTCTCCGGGAGTTCTGCTTCCTATTTATCTTCTCTTCAGCCTTCAATGCAAACTGATAGGCTTCTTCTAACGTCTGCGGCGAAAGGATACCAATTTCGTCTAAAATCTCCCCTCTCAAGCCATTTACATACCTGGCCGTCTTCTCTGAGGTATCATCCACATATCCTGCTCGCAGATTTAATTTGTAGAACTCTTCGGTAAACTCTCTCACAGTCATTCCCCTCTGTTTCAGGTTTTGTACCTGCCTGTATAACATTATATGATAGTCCTTTGGCAAGAACTTCTCCTTCAGCTTTGCTTCCATCCTAGCCCATTTCTTGATTGGCTGTTTGCCTAACCTCCTCCTTTCTGCCTGCACACTGTCCCACCATAAGGACGCATGTCCTTTCAGTTTGGTGGCGGCAAATCTCACCTGTTTATCTTCGCTGGTCTCTTCAAACTCAAAGAATTTGTTCACTTCACTTAACCAGTCTAACAACACTTCCGCTGATAGATTACCATCATATGTAGGTAACTCATGTTTCGGTTTATGGCTGGATAGTAAAACTGATTTTAACAACCTCAATTCTGGTGTCATTCCCTCATACTCATCCTGCTCGGGCTCAACTGCCTCTTCATCACTGTTATCCGCTGGATTTCTTCTTCCTCCAGCCTCTATCACTGCTAATCTTTCTCTCAAAACTCTTATCTCTTCTCTTAATCCATCATCCACTGGTCTATGAACCAATCGTCCTCTGCCTCTTCCTCTTTCTCTTCCTCTTCCTCTTCCTCTTACCTCACCTTCACCTTCTGCTTGATCCATTGATTTTCTCAAAAAAACCTGCTCTGATACCACTTATGATGGCCTCCCGCCACGTATTACTCCTAATGGACAAGCGTATTAGTTGTAATCTTAAATGCGATGATTAATGTCACGGTACGCGCCTTGGACTCCGGTTTAGGGTTTGGGGAAACTTGTTTAACCGGCCCTCACCTATACTAACCGGTCAGCACGAAACAAAAGGCATTGACAACCCCAGTGTTAATCATTTCTTCTCCCGGTCCGCGGGGCCACTCTGCTAAGTTCTTCAGCTGCTCTGTGTTAAACAAAACCTGTTCTTTCTGCGACTGTGCTGAGGTCGATCCTGTGGCTAACTCCGCCTCGAAATGGTGTCAATGGTAAACCCCTTCGCCTGTAAGAGTTCAATCACTGGTTGCGTTGATTTTGATACTGTGAGTATGGGTTTCTGATTTGTTTCCGCCTTGCTACTGGTTATTCACTTATGGTTCGATTTGTTTTGGGACCTAGCAGGTCCGTCGTCCCTCCAGCTTTGGTTCAACTTCGATAACCAGGTATTATACTCACTCCATGCTATTTTCCACTTCGTTTCGTTATATTGGCCCTGACCGTTTCGGCCACTGTCCTCAGGTTATTATGCTTGATATGTTGGGTCTTCTCCTCGTCGCCTGGCTGCCTGGTAAACCCCAATATTCTTCATCCGCCTGTATTCGTTACTGTTTTAATACAAGTATTTGTGTGTGCAGGGTTTAACTTTCCGTCAATGCTTCTTGCAGGTGAATGCTGGTTCGGTTGTCAATTTCGTGACGCTGTTGCTCGCGTTATTCCCTCGTTTCTCACGGGTAGTGACTTGGCATACTCCTGTGTTGTTGTAGTTATCGTCTATGTCGCTTCTTTAGCTTTCCTCTAGTGCAGTAGGGTATGGTCTCGGTCTGTAAGCTTTTGAAATGCTGTTGTAATCATAACTCGACTTTCTCTCTGTGTAATTTATTTAAATGATGTCTTTTGTTTCAAACCCTCGTGGGTTCTTCTGGTTTTCGGCGCTGTGGATACAATCCAGTCTTTACTTCTGTTTGGTTGATAGTTGTGGTTTTCGAACCCCTGCTCTACTTGATTATCTTGGTTCACAGTTTTTAAACCGGGGGTTTTGACCAAACCCTGGTCCACTCCTCCTTAAACTGTTATGAATGTAATTATTCGGCCTTCATCGATTAATACATGATATCTTTACAGTCTTCGTCCTGTAGTACATTTGGTGGATACCGAACTCAATTTGCATGCATTTTATGATACATGTGTTCGACTGTAATCTGGTTTTAGTTTGTTACTCAGGTCTTATGACTACATAAAGTTCTGGTTATGCGATGACTATCTGTCCTTTTGTATATATTAAATGGAAAAGAATACTCTGATTCTTGTTACGTCTTTCTAATTGCTTGTAATTGTTCTTTGCATTATCATATGAAAAGAAAGAAATGTCCTTATTCTTGATTATAAGATGCTATCAGAAAGTATAATAATCGTCGTTGGAATACCTGTTTTCCGTTCACACATACTTGTTAGTGGCCTTTCTGGTTTTCGTAATTTTTGTTGCCTGCAATCTTTCTGCCGCGCCTTTCTCTGGGTGTACACTTGTGTGTACAGTCGAGTCTGTGCGTTGGTGGGAGGGAGTTATTTGCTTGCGCTCGCTCCACTTACAATCGACCTGATTTCTGCTGTAATGAAGTTTACAATAAACAGAAAAATATCCGGAACTTACAGTATACAGGAATATTATATTGTGTTACAATATTGGTAACAGTGATAAAAAAAAAAACAAGTGATTAAGGAATCTGTATTTCTAGAAAATGACTGTGTGTTTCTATTATTGTTCTCACAACTGAGAGAGGAACCCCCTACAATCCTTTCCTTGTCCTTTTTATTCAGAGTGTCCAACTGTTCCTGTTCGGTTGGAAAACAACCCAACAGATCGACAACTGTTTGCTAATAACTGTTCTAAACCAACACAATACTTCTTGTAAACAAGATCAAACTAATCTAACAGAGCAGTGTTTTCGTTTCTAACTCCTAAATAAAACAAAATGAAAGTAAGGCTGGGTAAAAGTAAATAGAAACAGTAAAATAAAAAATAACCGACAAGTTGTCCAAATTCTGCTTGAGACTGCGCCTTACTCTGCCTCCTCAGAGCTGGATGCTCCTGCATCACATCATTTTTTAAGTTGTATTAGTTTTTGACTTGTGGTGATTATTTTTTCATATATTCTTTGCTATGTATTAGGGTTAGAGATATTAGAGAAATAGAAGTTTTAGATTGCGTGAGTTTTTAGATGGTGTTTTAGAAATAGTTGTTTTTCAATGTGGGTGAGTTGTATGTAGTAAGTATTTTTATTTTTTAAGATTTTGTGTTTATTAATTTACTGATTTTATTTTTATATTGGTGTAAATTTATTTGAAGTATTATGGATTATCAAGGTGAGGGATCAAATCTCTCTAAATGTAAACATTTTTTGAAATTTTGCACTCAAAAAAAACGTTTGCACCCGAAGGATTTGATCTCTCTACTATTAGTAGATCCAAAATTAAGATGGCTTTACACTAGTTATAATATGTTTATCGTTGTGTTTGTATTGATATTTATTATGTATATGGAGAAAGATATTTCTATATATAAAATTGGATTCAATTATATTTTAACTTCTTCTTCTTATTATTATTATTGGAGCTGTGGTCTAATGAAATCCTATAAAAACACTTAGTACTATGCAAAGCCACACAAATATTTTTATACTTTTGCATTGAATTTTTTATTGGTCATAACCATCAACCTAAAATTATAATTTGACATAAGAGTTTTAAAAACTCAGTACACATATATATGCTATAATGTTTTTACCTGCAATATATGATTGGTAGAATACTTAGTGGATCACAACCCTCATTAAACAATTATAATTTAGTGTAAGCTCTTTAAAACTCAATACAGATATAGGTTATAACGTTTTTAAACCTAAAATATGAGGTTGTTTGAATTTTTCATGGATCATTCCACTAACCCTAAATTTATAATTATATATGGGTTATTATAGTATTTTCTGCTTGAAACACTTAGCTGGTTGAATTTTTCACAGATCACATAGCTACCCCTAAAATTATAATTTGTCCTTCGGCCTCCAAACGTCTCAGAAGCTTAGTTAAATTTTTTTAATTACATAGTGGATATTTAAAAATTGTATTTTTTGAATAAAAATAAAAATAATAAAATTTATGCATTAAATAGGTATATTAAAGAAAAATAGCATGGAAAAACTATGAGTTATATAAAACCATTCATAAGGTGTCAACTAAGAGTTAGATAGTTAAAAAAGGTACCATGGGTTTGTCAAAACAATGAGAGAGTGTGGGGTGTGAAAAGTTGCATTTCTATATTTTAATTTATTTCAATTTATGATTATATAGCCAAAACTATAAATATTATGGAGGATACAAAAGAATACCATGGGAAAAACAGAGATTCTTGTAATTTAATTTATTTGATTTTATATTTATATAGTTAAATGTAATTATAACTTTAGTTTTTTAAATATACAAAAAAAAGAATACCATGGGAAAAAACCATGTGTTCAAAACAAGAGAAAAGCCATGGGTTGTGAAAAGTGGAAATTTCTATAATTTAATTTATTTAACTTTATGATTATATAGTTAAAATTTTCATTATTAAATAAGCTATGTTAAAGAAGAATAGCATAGGAAAAACTGAGAGTCTCATAATTTTATTTATTAAACTTTTACACCTTTAAAGAGGTTACTTTAAAGAAGAATACCATGAGAAAATCCATGGGTTGCCAAAACCATTCATGGGTTCCAAAACATGGAGTTTGATAGTTGATAAAGAATACCATGGGAGAAACTATGAGTTGTTAAAACCATGGGAAAAACTATGAGTTGTGAAAAATTGGATTTTGATTTATTTAACTTTATGATTATATAGTTAAAATTATAATTATTAAATAACCTACATTCAAGAAGAATGCCAAGGGAAAATCTCAAAGTTTACCAATTTAATTTATTAACTTTATAAATATAGTTAATATTATAAATTATTATTTTATTTTTTAATTTCAATAAATTTAATTATGCAAATATTTTGGCCTTGTATGGTTTAATTTAAGCTATTTTTTAGTTTTGTTTATATATTTATTTTTATGTAATTTAACCAAGGAAAAAAAGTTTAAATAACACTATAGGATAGGACAATATCTCTTCCATCTTTAGGTATAATAATGAGAAATTACCATATCTTTGAGTGTGTATGGTACATGATCATGATTGACTAAAATTCTTTGTTTGTTTTGGTGCCATAAATAGAGGCCCACGTTCTCAAAGGCTCTAGAGAGGGCACAATTAGGATTCATGAATCTCAACAGGATTTTGATTCGCACACATTTTTTTAAGGTTGTTAAACAAGTATGTGTTTTTGAGTACTAAGATGATGTTCCACAATGCTTTGACTAATTCTATTTTTTCAAATATGTTGTTGTGGATCAAATCAAATCAGTCAAGAGAATTAGTGAAAATATGAATGGTTATTCTATAGCACTGGGATTTGCATGTGTTCACCACAGGTCATTTCATCCCTTGGAAAATAAAATATGAGTGGAACAATTAAAACTCCTGTCAATGCTTCGGCCGATTATGTTCTTATTTATGTTTGAATTGAACTGTGATACATAATGCACTTATCTTGTCATATGTTGAAGTAGAATTTATACAACAATGTAGAGGGGAATCAAGTTGTAGATACTCCATCTAAGTGTGTAGCTTAAACTTGTTCAATTCTACAGTGAATCATGCTCTGAGATTGGAATATCTTGGTGCATTGAGCATTGATTGAACACATAGCCAAGAAAAAAAATGGCCTTTTTTTTTATTCTAGGGTAGGGATTTCTATCTTGACCTTAATCTGTGAGGTCACTCAAAATTGTTACGGCACAATAGGGCCTATTAGACCTACCATAAGAGCTACGTTTCTCTTAATTGATGCAAATGTTACAAGGGTTGGGCTTCACTTTCTTTATTTCCCCCTTTTTATATATTCATTCTATTGTCCAAGGAAATAATTTTATTTGTGTGCCAATGCCCTCATATTGGATGAATTCATGTGTTTAGTGGCGTTTGTGGATTTATA
This sequence comes from Pinus taeda, assembly GCA_000404065.3. NCBI lineage: Eukaryota > Viridiplantae > Streptophyta > Pinopsida > Pinales > Pinaceae > Pinus > Pinus taeda. Next base: position 29,640 of record APFE030320978.1, read on the forward strand.
TTACCTGGGCGATTTCAGAGATGTGCCGTCAAATTTAGTTTGGAGTGTATTTATTGAGTTTTGCATTTGTTTATCAAGAAGACATTTTTATCTTTATTTTGGGTGACAGGCTGATGTTAATAAATTTCAATTGGTATAAATGATCATATTTAGCATCTAAGAAAGAAAAAATGAGGCGAGTCATAGTCAAGACCACATCAAGGTATAAAAACACTAGGGAAAAACTATTATATGAAGAGGAAGGATGCATGCTTCTATTGTCATAAGCCTTGAAACTTCTAAAAATTGCAAAACAAGAAAATTAATGAGTCCAAGCATAAAATACACTCAAGCAATATTATTGAAAAATAAACCATAATTAATGACATGCCCATAATTATCAAATTATTCATTTGAGATGTTGCTTTATTAGTAGAAACTGATAATTTTAATGCATGGTTTATTGACCTTGGTTCTTTAATTCATATGACATGCAAAAAGTAATGGTTTGATACCTATTATCATTAGCACAAACACATTTACTAATGTGATTGATATACATTGATGAACATTATTTTCATATGCCAATTTGCATATAAAAGATGGAAAATGTCATCGATCGGCATATATCAACCACATTAGTAAATGTGGTTGTGCTAGTTATAATAAACATGTATGGGTGGACTCATTGATCATGGTTAACTATGTTCGATGACAGTTGATGAGGTCAATCAAGGTTAATGATGTTGGCCATGGTCAAGCATACATTAATTTCAGTGCCAATGTTGCATTAATGTTACAAAAATGGTTAAATTAATAGTTGATATGGTTAATGGGTTGACCATGGTTGAAGAGGGTTAACCATTAGTGACAATACATAAACATAAAGATCTTTATTGACCATTATCATTGACTATATTCAACCATAGAGAACCTTGATCATGGTTGATGATATTCAACTATGGTTAACAATAGTTGACCATGATTAACAATGGTTGACCTTGTTTGATTCTAGCATATATTCATTGACAATGGTTGACCAATGTTAATAATGGTTGACCATGGTTCACCATTATCAATTTTTGACAATGGTTCACCATGGATAATGGCTAACCATAGTTGAAAGTGGTTAACCATGGTATGATAAATTACTAATTCAATAATGCATTATAATTTAATTTTTTTTTTTAATGAGGTTTTATATTTTAGCGATAAATAGCTTCATTTTATTTTATTTTAGTGGATTGACATTTTCTTGTTTTAAGAAAATATTAGTTGTCTTAATTAAAACAAATAATAACTATGAATGAGAGGAAAAATGGTTAGCAGTTAATAACAAATGAATGGCAAAAATGGCTAGTTGTGCGGAAGTTTCTTTGACTTTGCGTAGTGCGGATGTGTGTAGGAAACATATGTAGAGGTTTTAATAATGACATATTACGATTGTAGAAAGAATTCTTGAGTAACGAAAAAATGCAAACCTCGTGTAGCCTTAATCAATTAATTAGCAGTACAGAAATAGACTATCTTGTGTTGTATCTATTACTCTTGTTCCCTATGCATTTTTATTGACATTTCTCATTGTTAATGCCTTAATGATAGGACTGAAAACGGATTATGGAACTTAAATAAAAATCAAAGGCACACATGGGAATCTGACATGTCTATAACATTGTTTTTTGACATGTGAATATAATTATGTTGAGTGTGTGAAATGTCAAGATCATATCTCTTCATATGTTTATGGCTGAAAAAGAGAGGAGTGAACTATGATGTGATTTATGGCATATATTTAACCATCTTTATATGGATGGAAGATCATATTTCTCTCTAGTGTGGTGGTCATCAATCATTATAAACACAAAATATATTTTCATGATCAAAGATGAATCATGATTATAATACAAATTGCAATATGATGATAATTCAAATTGTAGTCACACCTTCTCATAGAACAATTATGTGGAACTATGTTAAAACAACTTTTTACATCATATCATGATTCCCATTTTCCTAAAAATATATATACCTACTAAAAAATATACCTTACCCTTACCATGCTTTACTCAACACCCAAGAAAATATATCAATGTGAATCTTGCAGCTTTCTTAACACCTAGTGTGGAAAGTATTCACCCAAAATTCCATGTCTCTTATATGCTACAAAAGTAATAGGTTATAACATGATTATGTATACCATATTTAGAATATTTGGCTAATAGAAATATATTTATAAATTTGTAGTTGTGTTCACCAATCAAAGTGTCCGAATATTTTTGAATGGTACCCTCATAATAACTGCAATCCATGGTGTACCTAAGGAATGTAAATAACAATCAACTTGTTGTCATTGAACATGCAGCCATGGAAAATTTTATGTTGAGTAATTATCAATGATTTTTATTGGACTATGTATATATGCATTGAATTGGAATAACTCACATCAAAATTTCTAGAAATGTTGAACAAAAATTGCTAAATTGCATGAACACATTCAATCCAACTATTGGAATTTTTTATAGAAAATGTTCCACCTTATTTCTACTTCATTTTTATACATAATTACAATTAGTAAATAATTATCTACTTCATCGGTTATGTACTCTCAATATGTATATATGTGTATCCAAAAATATGTGAGGTTTATGGCATTTCTTAATGACAATTTACTAGCTCAAAACCAATAACTCATATAAGGATCTTGTAACCCATGTAATTATTTGACATGGTTACGAGACTCTAGAAGGAAAAAAAAGATGAGTTATTCTCTTGAACACCTCAAATTGCTTCCATGTTCAAGAAATTAATTCCAACATGGATAGGATGAGCACCAACGTCCAATCACATTGGTGTTCAAGTATGCCAAAGGTATTATGTGAAGTCATTGAAATCAGTTGAAGACAATGATCAAGGGTTCTCTTGTTTTACATGAATTGATCAAGGTCTAATCTGACCATCCTACTTATCAAATTATCCTTCTTTTCTCATCACTATATGAATTTGATGAAAGGAACACATGTAATAGGGGACATAATTTAGTTTCACCTATACACTCTTTCTATGGCAATGTTTGGTGTATATTTTTTGTAAATGAGATGTAACAAAACATAATGTCAATGTTGGTATAATCATGTGTATAATTTTTAATCTGTGTAAATGTGGTCGATATGTTGATTGTTAGATAGGGAAAGAACATATTTTCATCAATATGTATTCTTGGAACTCATTTTCATAAATATGAACAATGAGTTAATGTTCTGAGTTATCTTCTAGGCATTTAGTTTGTAGCACTAGCATTACAGGAATTTTGAGGTAAAAAGTAGGCCTAAAAATAATGTACTAACAAATTTTAAGAGAACCAATAGGATTCACGGTGATGATTTCACCCCAACGAGTAAATATTTTCGATGGAAAAGGAGAAAACTACATTTTTTAATTGTATTTTCAGGTTATCCCCTTATAGGTTTACTGAAATGATAGGTGTAGACACCCATTGATTCCACATCCATTGCGTAGCCACTGTTCATACTTCTAAGAAGACGCACATTAAAAAAAAAAAATTAATAATAATAATGATACATTACAAATCCCGTTGAATACACATTTTTCATGTATCTTCAATGTTTTCTGAGGTAGGTCTTCTCAGAAGTATGGAGGATTGGTACTTATTGGATGTGTAATTCAATTTCATTTCCAATGAGTGTCTACACTAAACATTTGAATAAATGTATAAGGATATAAGCAAAAACACAATAAAATAAAGTAGTTTCATTTCTTTTTCTTTAAAATTTGATAAGCATTATTTATTATTTTCTTTAGAAGGCCCATTTTAGTCCTTAAAATTCCCCTAATGTGTCTTTTAGAATGTGTGAATCTAGCTAACAAGTCCTTTCAAACTGACCAATGTTTCCCTTTTATCATCGTTATGTAGTTTAGATAGATAAGCATTTACATAGTGTGAATCTAGTTGACAGGGCCTCTCAATGAGGCCATGATTACTTACTCGTCATAGTTTTGTAGTGTAGATAGATAAGTATTTATAATTCTCAGTTTTCTCCTTACTAAGATTTTATTAATATTATTTACTTTATTTCTAGAACATATATTCCTACTATGTTGTGCCTCGATAGAGAAGAATGAGTTCTTGTTGAAGACTAATGACATATTATGACTTCTCATTATGTTGAAAATCCACTTGATGGCGAGATTATTTCCATTATGTGTTACTAAGGAAACTATAAATCTACAGTAGAATAAAAATCATTGAAGAAGGGAGAACATAAATTTATTCAGATACCAACACAAGAACATTTAGGAATATCACTTAAGTGAAAGGCTATATTATATGTTCAAGAAGAAAGTATTTCTCTAGTTCACAAGCTAATGAGTGAGATATTTGTAGTATTTCTAATTCTCTTGAGTTATCATATGCTTCAATAATTTGTCAAAATTCCATAATAAATTCCCTTATAGATCGAGCATTCAATTCATGTCCTAAACATTGAAAATATAATGTTAGTATCTCACAAGTTTATGCACCATGATAAATGATTTAATGTAGAGGATTCAAGTTATTTAAAATTACTGACATCATTGGTGTTATTGTTACGGAGATGCTAAAATTTGTTGTGTGAATTATTTATTTTTATATACTAGCATTCTATATCGAATGAGATGGTGAATGGTAAGATGAAAATATGACCTCACTCTAGAATTTTTTGAAGCCTAGTTTTATTCATACACTTTAGTGATACCACTATCTCGTTGGCTCTAAAGCTATGCTAGTTTTGTATGCATAAGGTTGGAGAAAACGAGGTAGTTTAAAAGAAAATGTAGAATAATTACTCCAAATAAAAATTCCCATTCAAATACTAACTTATTGATAGCAAAACCAATGAGAGGATAAATAATAGCTAGGATTCCCAAAGATAAATATAAGGCCTGTAGTAGGTATCTCAGGAAACGAAATATACACAACAAGTGGAAACATTGAACTAAATCTCTTTTTAGTTTATCCTACAGTGGAAGAAACATTGATAGGTGGACTAAATCAATAATCAAAAGTAGAAGCTGGTTATAATCTAGTAAGAGACTAAGAATCTCCACACCCATAGTCTAAGTACAACATATTTGAAGATATAAATATCGAAGAAGGTGAAGGCGAAGTGTAGGTAAATGGAGAATGTGATGCATATATAAGTGAAGAAGAGGAAAAAACTTTTGGTTTCTTGATTGTGCACTCTACCATAGAAGTACAAATTGTAGAATACAGATAAATTAGTCCCACTTCATTTTCATGGTATGATTACTGAAGATATCAATTCTCCTTCTTTTGAGTTTGATATATTATTCCATAGTTGTGATTACTCAAGCGATGCACAAAAACTCAATCTATTTATTTCCACCCTTAGAGATCAAACCTTATGTTGGTTTATGGGGTCAAGGGGAAATACAATTCAAAACTATGATGGGATGAATAGGGGTTTTCCTTAAAAATATTGAGAATATTATAAGGCCAAGAATTTTAAACAAAATACTCTTAAGACAACACGAAAAGAAAAGAGAGTTTGGAAGACTATCTCGATAGGTTTATGTACAACCTTGAAACAAACTTGATCAAGAAACCATTAGGATGGTATTTGTTAAGGGTATTTGGATTAATATATTAACATGCTTAATCTTATGTGAGGTGGATATGTTTCGAAGCCAAAATTTCCAGAAATAAATTAATTTTATATGAGATATTATTGAAATAAAGCTAGACCCAGTAAGGGGATTAGAGATGCTTTTTATAAATATTCAAGATATACAAGAAGTTGTGTGACTAAGGATGAATTATGGAATTTCTTAGAGAATTTTAATATTGATATTCTTGGAAGGATCAATTTGTAGTTAGATACCTTGCAATTTAAAAAGAAGAAGGAAGACAAGAAAGTAGTTATTTCTATATTTTGTCCTAGATGAAGAAACAAACACCCACTAAGAGAATTTCATATATATAGTATTAAAATTTGTGTCAATTGTGCATTAGAGAATTCCATAGAGTGGTGTTCCTCCTTAACAAGTCTACAACTTGTTTGTTAAGTGGAAACTGAAGTAGAAGTGTAGCTATGTGCAATTGCACCAAAAAATCCTTGGAAATTGAGCATGTGAAGTATGTCTTTAGACCTTGCATCTTCATTTTCTCCACATTATTTTAGTTAAAAATATTCACCAAATTTTTCAATTGTACACTACCTTGGAAAAAATTTCCTCCATATCAAATATGAAGTTATCCTTCAAAAAAAAAATTGCAAGGAACCAACTTGTTGATGGTGCTATATGCCACCAACAGTAACAAGGTCTCCCTAATATGAAGTCTAAAATTATACCTTACAACGTTTTGAGAAGGAGCCCCACCCGAAAAGTTAGGACAATTTCCATATTCTTGAAAGCTCTCCTTGGATGAAATAAATGACACAATAGAAGCACATGTACTTTCTATATATACAAGTACAATAGCCTTGTGATGTTTTCAATTGTAAATTGTATAATGGTTATTTTAGGAAACACAAAAGAAAGTGAGTCTTTAAGAGTGATCCAGATCTTGGGGGGAGGCCTCCAAGATCTAAAAGATTGAAATGGATCTTGGGAGGAGAGACCCCCAAGATCTGAAAACTTGAATTGGCAGAAGAAAAATATGAGAATGCCCAATAAACAAAACCACAAAGAAACTTTTTTATTAAAACCCAAGTGGAAATAAACCAGCTAGAGCAATGGTAGCTTATCTCTGAGAAGAGATGTGGCGGCTACATGCCTTTGAACTGTAAAGGCTACATTTTGGCGGACAATCTGTCCTTTACAAAATGTGACTTGTACTTATAGTATTTTTCAGTTACAACACGGGCCAATCCATGGGTGGAATGAATACCATGGGTGGATTTACAATACTATGGGCGGATGCCATTTACAATACAATGCGGTAAATTCCATGGGTGAATGAATACCATGGGTGGATTTTACAATACCACAGGCGGATGCCATTTACAATACCATGGGTAAATTCCACGGGTCAATGAATAATATGGGTGGATGAGTACCATGGGTTGATGTCATTTTCCATTCGGATCATTCCTCCCTCCTTAAGAAGCAATGGTCCCCATTGTGTAAAGTTTCGTCCTGCGAAGCCTTTGTTGAATATGAAGATCCGAGGATAGAGATACCCTGTAATGCTTGGGTCCAACTATGATTTTGACAGTGTGTGGCCTAGCAAATGGACTTCGATGAACTGTGGGTTTGTGGATGACCCATAACCATGAAGAACGAAGATCCGAGGATAGAGAT